>MOOZ01000092.1:1317784-1345492 GCA_002930495.1 Cecropterus lyciades | reverse complement strand
CACACAAAGGACATATGTCCACTATATTATGTATTTAATACATATTTATTATCTTTATATTTAAGAACTGATTCTGAGCGGTCATTAATCAATCACAACCAGTAAATATGCCATAAAAGGTAGTAATATGAACCTAATATGTAAAAATGGACAAATGCTGCTGTTAGTTATTAAAATTATTTGCCGTTAGCTATTAAGCCGCACAAATACAAGCTGCAGGCTGCTATTCAACAACCGCAGATCTAAATGGCAGTATTATATTTTTTTTTCATAATTGGATATGCATAGAGAGCAGGTGGGGAATGGGCTTTGGCTAAAATGGGTTAAAATTTATAAATTCCTGTTTGAATGTCGCTAAGGAATAGATTTGGCCAAACCCTGGCAGGACCATGAATGCTTGAATTAATAATAGATTTCTAGACAACCCACGTGGTGGAGCGGTCACCATACCGGTCTGACATGCAGTGGGGCCCAGGTTCGATCCCTGGCCAGGCAGACATCCGAAGGATGAGATTAGATTTCTGTTCTGGGATTGAGTGTTTGTGTATTCGTTTTTGTGTCCTCGGCACCCATAATACAGAAGAAAATCCTACTATGTGGCTATGATTGTAGACAGTATTAAATATTTTTTTTGGTAGCTTATTTCCAGTAGACAGATATTACACTCGTTTTTTAAAAGTACTAATTATATATGAGTAGTATTAATTATAAATGAAGAGTATTCATTATAAATGAGGTTTTATAGTTCCCCTTTTTTTTTACTGGATTCTAAATAAAAAATACATGAACCTTAATTTAATCTTTTTATAATACTTCATCAACTGCAGAATAGTACTTTATTGCTCTAGGCATGACTATGTTTGGAAGGAAAATGTGCAGGAAATAGTAAAATGTCGTGCAAAACTTGTTGTCGAATAATGTTTTGTAACTTGGTTTGTGCCATACCTGTAATTTGTTTAATAATGTAGCTATATAACATTTTATTACAATGAATTTAGTAGGTAAATAGAATAAAAAGGTTAATTCAAAGAAAGACACAAGTATGTTGATGAAAATTTATTTATTACTTCTTCTTGGATACACCCACAGTTCTTCCTCTCCTGCCAGTAGTCTTGGTGTGTTGACCACGCACACGGAGACCCCAGTAATGACGCATACCCCTGTGAGCACGGATCTTCTTAAGCCTCTCCAAGTCCTCACGGAGCTTGGAGTCCAAGTTGGATGACGTCAGTTGGCTGTATTTACCGTCGACAATGTCCTTCTGTCTGTTCAAGAACCAGTCTGGGATTTTGTATTGCCTGGGATTTGACATGATGGTAATGATTTTCTCAACCTGTAAAATGAACATGACTTACAAGATATTGAAATGAAATTAAAATAAGATGTTAAACCTTATTATAAGTAACCATATAAATAGATTTAACGACTTTAATACAATTAACCATATACATTTTATATACATACATAAGTGTAATATTTCTAATATGCACAGACACATTATAAACACCCACATATCATAAACAGACACTTTTATTTTATTTATTACATTGATAAAACTATATGTATCTGTTAATTTATTATATTTGTTAATGTAAAAGGCCCATGTAATTGTTGAACTACCTAAGTTAAGAATATTATTGAGCCATTGTATTGCTTATAAAGTAAAATAGTATGCTATTTCATTTTAGTTAATAAAATGAAACTTTCTTAATTTTAGTCGGTCCTTACAATATAATTGTATAAAGGGACAATTTCTACAGAATGAATTAGTGGCTCAAAGAAATGCTTACCTCTTCTTCAGTACATTCTCCAGCACGTTTGTCTAAGTCAATATCGGCTTTCTTGAGTACAATGTTGGAATATCTGCGGCCGACACCCTTGATAGCTGTCATGGCAAACATGACCTTACGTTTGCCATCAATATTCGTATTCATAATACGAAGAATATGTTGAAACTTGTCAGGAATTACGAGCGACTGAAAATAAAGTATCACAACATGAAATATGTACACATATTACTAAAATACACATATGACCGGCTTCAGCGTATTGATACTTTAGTAAACAATTACGAATAATTAATTTTCACTAAAAGATTTCTGTTAAAAAGACAGATTTCATACCATTTTGCTAAATTACAGCAAATCGGCGCTTAGAAAGAACAACTGTCAACATGAAAAGAAATAGTTCGCTTGACGTTTGTTGACGTTTGATACATTTGACTTTTTGAGTTTTTAATTGAGACGTTATACTCACAGACTAAATACTACGTATGGAGCGGCCAGAAGAAAAATAATGGTATACGGATAAATCCTCATTAAACAAGGTCCACTCATATCATATACGAAACCGCGAACATTTTTTATATAATAAATATGTATGTACTGTTAACAGAAGAAATTGTTAACCTTATTATTTATAAATTAAAATCTAGAGTGTTTAATTAATAGACATAATCATACTATTATTATTTTAATTATTATACATTTAATTGACATAAATTAGGTACCGCACCATTTAGTGATACTACAGTACTAATTTAAATGTTATTTTTATGTATATTTTTGATATGTTTAGAAAGAATAGCTAGCAAGGTAATATTCAATATGGCAGTCCTAACTACATAGCTTAAATCACAAACTGTAATATTCCATGTTTATGGTCTTAATTCCGGAAGTACTTACTCTACTTATTATTTTTGTTCTTCTTTACTTCAAATAATTTTTAACTCATCATTAAGTATTAAGTTTCTTATACTAACGTACTACAATAGTGGGAAATCCTGTGCCACTTCTAGTTCCCCAAATACATAAGATTGTAAAAATTTTGTTGAGTGACTCAAACAAATTAGATGTAATATCATTATAAAAAAGATAAAATCATTATCTCATATTATCAATGAAAATAAAATGAAGACTTTAATAAGATATTTATTGTTAATTTTAGTGTAGTTATATTTTTTACATCAATTGATCCAATTTCATTTTGATTCTGTTTCTTTCGACAAAAACCTCGAATTCAATTCAACATTTTAGCTGTTTTTAGGATTGTGGAGTATAGTGGTTGGTTGTCTATTGTCAATTTTTTGAGTGAAATTGTGAGCTTTCGTGGTGTGCCGGTTTCCATTTTTTCTTTAGTTATTCGATTCAGAGTTAAGTTATAAGTAGAGTTTTAAAATAGTTTAACACGATGCTAACGGAAACAACCATAGCTCTAATACAAATATTAGAAAAGACTATTTCACCAGGTAAGCAAAATAATTTCGACGTTACGCTATGAGCATGGCGCTTCTTTATTGTCAACTGACTTTTTATCGCATGTAGCGTATGTGACGGTTGTAGTATCGCGTATTGAAAATATTTTATTGTGTAGAAATAAGTGGCATTGTAGTCTAATATCTTTTTATATGTGTTAAATTAGTCCTTTGTCCGGTATTTTATTATTACAAGATAACACTGTATGACATATCTGCCTGACTGTCATGTAAGGAAGTTTCTAGTCCTTATTATCTTATTGCTACAGATTTTTTTGTACGTTACTCAAAATCTGTAGAATTGGGATATTATAGGTTTATATCTTGTGCTTTCAATATATAAGAACAATGTAACCTTACTGCCATGTGTTTCACTTTGTATGACCAATCCCACTGTAATATCAGTAATCAGTAGATAGTAACTATATATGGTCTGACTATATAATAGTAATATTTACAACCACTTCACTTTATTTAACATTGTTTTAATTACAGTACAATATAACCAAAATCTTTGAATGATTCACATTCTGAAACAAGATGACTTTATTTATGATGCTGTGAATTTTAACTAAAAAAGCGATTAAGATATTCATTATTATTAATTTCCAGATCGAAATGAATTGGAAGCGGCAGAAAAATACCTTGACCATGCCGCCGTTACGAACTTCACCACATTCATCAAGATGCTATCAGATGTGCTGGTGCAGGGGGGCAACAGCCAGGTGGCTAGGATGGCTGCAGGCTTACAGTTAAAGAACCACCTCACCTCAAAAGACCCCACTATGAAACAACAATATCAACAGAGGTGGCTCTCATTACCCGAGGACATAAGACTTTATATTAAGAAAAATGTAAATTATCATTTGATCTTTTTAATGCTTATCATATTTAATCAAAAATTAACTACACATTTCAATCTCCTTCTTAAAAGAAAATTTCTTTACTTAAAAATGCAATATGGTTTATCATTTCCCTTATAAATCTATAAACCATTTCTACATTTTTATTTGACTTAATAATGAGCTATACAAATGATATGGTGTAATTTGTTATGATTTATATTGTTTTTTGTAGATCTTAGCAGCCATAGGAACAGAAAACAGTAGGCCTAGTTCAGCGGCGCAGTGTGTTGCATATGTAGCGGTTGCTGAGCTGCCAGTCGGCCAGTGGATTGAACTTATACCTACACTTGTAGAAAATGTAGTCAATGCTCAATCCACAGAACTAAAGAAAGAAGCTACCTTAGAAGCTATTGGTAAACAAACATTTTATTATCTTGTATATATATTATACTTTACATGATAAACAAATTAAGTATAAAAAAGATGAATTATATTAAATTGAAATTGCACACTTATACATTAAATTGACATAAATTTGAATTTCTAATATCAAAATACACTGCTATTAAAAAAAGGTAACCATTTTTTACATGTCATGGACATAAACTGTTTTATTTCAAATAATTATTCAAATTCATCTGATTAGCATTGCACCTTTTAATAAAATAGAATTCAACAATTTGATAGATAATTTTTTTTATATCACTGCTTAAAATATAGGAAAAGATATTCCTTTTTTATTTTAATAATTTCTAATTAATGAATATACAAGTAGTAGTTGGGATATTTTATCATAATACATAAATAATCCATAGATTGTTGAGACACTTAAACAATGATTCATATTTGACATTCTTTTCCATGACTAAACTCACATGCACAAACAAATGAACGAAATCACAGTCATTATGGTGTTATAGACCCATAGCATACCATACAAAGTATTTACAACACTAATATTTTCACATACAACATGAAATATTTTTTATAAATGTATAATAATCAAATTTCCGGTAAAAGTTATAGTCAACAATTTTTTTTTCGTTATTATTATAAAGTGGTTGAAACATAGTTCATTACCATTCCTATTGCTTATATTGTAATATAACTCAAGTAACATTTCAAATTATGATATACTGAATTATTCTTGCGACTACACCTGCTTCGTCACATTTACCACGGTAATGAGTATCTCATGTGTTAATCCAGGTCATAAGATATCTGTGCACTAAATTTCAACAAAACTCAACTACTAGTTTTTTTGTTAAAAAGTAACAAACTTACATAGAATGTAAAACTTTCGCATTTAAATATTAGTGAGATATTATGCACAACTACAAAACAACAACAATATTAATATGATAAGTTGTGTTTCTGTCTAGACTTTTTATAAATTATCTAAATTCAACCAATTTCAAGAATATGTCATGATGAAGAAACATCTTAAGCCTAGATTTGTAATGGATCCATTTTTGACTACTTTTATTCTTATTATTAATAAATTATATGTTAATATATGATATATCATTGCAACAATGAATCAATCAACATTTTGTCAGTCACTTTATGTACACACAGGGAAATACTTCAATAGTTTTAAAATTAGAGCATAAATTTCAGGTTACATATGTCAAGAAATTGATGCGGAAGTGTTAACAGAACAAAGTAATCCAATCCTTACGGCCATTATTCACGGAATGCGATCAACTGAACCAAGCAACCATGTGCGTCTCGCTGCCACTCAAGCCTTGCTTAACTCACTCGAATTCACAAAAGCTAACTTTGATAAGGAGAATGAGAGAAATTTCATCATGGAAGTTGTATGTGAAGCCACACAATCTAGTGACATGCGAATTAGTGTAGCAGCTCTTCAATGTCTTGTAAGTGCAAAAATGTAGTTTGTTCAAGCTTATTAAATCTATAAATTAATATAACATCACTTAACTTGTGACTATCATATTTGGTTGTTACATTCTCACCTCATCCTGACTCAGTCTGACTGCAACTAAAGCTTCTTCACCATATAAGGCAATTAACATACCTTCATTTGGTGAACTTATTATAAAAACCAAATATTCCTACTACACCAATAGATTTGGATACTAATTTGCGATATTAATAATAAGTCCATTTTTTTTTGGTAAAACTTTGTTTTATTCAATTGAATCAAACAATTAATAAAATCAGTGATGTGAGTAAAAAGTAATATATGAAATATTACTGTTATCAGGTAAAAATACTATCCTTATACTATCAATACATGGAACCATACATGGGTCAAGCATTGTTCCCTATCACCTTAGAAGCTATGAAATCGGAAGTTGACGAGATATCCTTGCAAGGCATTGAGTTTTGGTCCAATGTTAGTGATGAAGAAATAGATCTTGCTATTGAGGAAGCGGAAGCAGCTGAAGCAGGTACTGTACTCTATTTGTTATTATGTGTAAACCAAGCCTGACCGGCCTGTTGGCTAGTAGCCAATGGGCGGTCAGGCTTGATTTGAAATAGTATCATGACCAATTAGTTGATTGTGGCTAACTCAACTAGGTAGCATCTTAAAAAATTGCGCTGCTTGACTGCTCATTGGTTTCTATTTCATCACCAATTAGTTAATTGTGGTTAATGCAACTAGATAGCACCTTAAAAAATAGATCTGCCTGACTGCCCTTTGGTTGGAAAATTGTGGTATTAAACATGGTTGCATTTCTAAAATTGCTCTGAGGTTATTTAGTAGTTTACTGACACTGACCGATTTTTGGATAAAATTCAACCTGTGCGACATTAAAAGTGGTAGAATTCTTTGTGGTTCAACTCCAGAAGCATCATCGCCACACCTATTCCAAAACACAGTAGCGCTATGCACTGCTGTGTTGTGATTTGAAGGGTGTGGTAAGATAGATATATTTATTCAAGGCTTTCTAACTTAGTCCTCAGGGGTCCCATCTGTGGCTAATCTCAGGTATGACTGATTATATCTGGCTGCAGTGGTGACTTGTCATCAGTTGGACTGCATGCTCATTTGCTACTTCTGTATTATAAAAAAGGAAACGAGTCAGTAATTCAAAGAACAATTTGGACCCTTCAATAGCTTTACCAACAGGATAGTAACCAACACAACTATTACTCAAGCGATTGAAGTCAATGTACGGTCAGCTGAAGTATCAGATAACATGTCAAAGGTCATTGATAAATAGATGTATGAAATTATTTTGTATTACTCATTCTTTTGTCTATAAATTGATACATTGTTATTCATTTTTTTAATTGACTCAACTTAATGTAAGTTGTATTTGCTTTAAGCATTTACAAGAATCAGCTAGTTAGATAACTTGGTATTTTTTATGGCTAAATTACTCTGTATGTAGTAGCCTGTGAACTTTCATAATGTTGTACGAAGAAAGCAACAATGTTCTGGCATTTTATCATGTTATTTTCATTTTAATAACAATAAAAAAACACTATACATTTTAACTTGCATATCAGCTTAACTTTTCATCGTAAATTAGCCTGAATAATTACTTTTGTTTTTAAAAATTTTTTCCATGTCTAAATGTCTAGCATTTATTTATTACCATCAGGACATCCACCAGTAAGGACTTCAAGGTTCTATGCCAGAGGTGCCTTGCAATATCTGGCGCCAGTACTCATGCAGAAATTAACTAAGCAAGATGACTCCGATGACGAGCTGGAGTGGAACCCATCGAAAGCTGCGTCGGTGTGCCTAATGCTCTTATCGAATTGTTGTGAAGATGAAATTGTACCTCATGCTCTACCATTCATAAATTCAAATATCAAAAGTGAAAACTGGCGGTATAGAGAGGCAGCTCTTATGGCGTTCGGTTCCATATTGGGTGGCCTACAGCCAACTACTCTTAAACCATTAGTAGAAAATGCAATGTCAACACTCATTGAAGCCATGTATGACTCAAGCGTGGCCGTCCGAGACACTGCCGCCTGGACATTTGGAAGAATTTGTGAGATTGTACCAGAAGCAGCAATTAATGAAAATTATCTTAAACCTTTGCTGGAAAGTCTTGTAAATGGTTTGAAAGCTGAACCTCGAGTTGCCGCTAATGTATGCTGGGCATTCACCGGCTTGGCCGAAGCCGCATATGACGCGGCCGATTGTGACGATTCTCATCAACCCAAAACTTACTGTATGTCAAATTACTTTGACTTTATTGTTGAAAGACTCCTAGAGACTACCGATCGTCAAGATGCAGCCCAACATAATTTACGATCAGCGGCATACGAGGCGCTAATGGAAATGGTTAAAAATTCACCAACTGATTGTTACGTCACGGTGCAGAAGACGACAATGGTTATTTTAGAGCGATTGCAGCAAGTTTTACAGATGGAAAACCACATATCTAGTCAATCTGATCGCTCTCAGTTCAATGACCTCCAAAGTCTGCTCTGTGCTACATTACAATCTGTTCTACGTAAAGTTACTCCAGAGGATGCGCCACAAATCTCCGACGCTATCATGACGGCGCTACTGACAATGTTTGCCGGGAATGCGGGGAAAGTGGGCGGAGTACAGGAAGACGCCCTGATGGCTGTATCGACTTTAGTGGAGGTTTTAGGTGAAGGATTCTTAAAATACATGGAAGCGTTTAAGCAATACCTATATGTGGGTCTCAAGAACCACCAAGAGTATCAAGTTTGCATAGCAGCTGTGGGTTTAACAGGTGATATTTGCCGCGCGCTCAAGAGTAAGGTATGCTATTTTATGATAATTATAGTATGCAGTGAATGAATATGAGAGACACTCATTAAATAAAGCCTCATACATTGCATTCACTTCCTTAATTTTGAAAACTAAGTTCTTACATATGTATCATGTAACTTTTTCAGTTCAATAAAGTCTAGTAATGATCCTATGAAGTAAGAGCAGTTATAGCTGAATGGTTGAAACTCTGCCTCTCAATCGAGGGTCTGATGTTCAAATCCCACGCACCACTGATTTTTCTAAAATTATATGCGTATTAGAAGTTAATTATCACTGCTTTACTGTGAAGAAAAACATCGCGAGGAAACCTACACACCTGAGAGTTTTTAAAAAGTTCTCAAAGGTGTGTGAAGTTTACCAATTCGCACTTGGCCAGTGTGGTGGCCTATGGCCTCAAACTCTCAATCTGAGAGAAGACCCATGCCCAGCAGTGGGACAATAATCGGTTGACGGTAAAGTCTAGTAATGAATGGATATGTACCCTTCACTTAATGTTAAGTAGACATGCTGCCTATAAACTATCTCCCAGGAAAATAACGGCTGAAGTACTTCAACTTCAGTATGACATCATCAATTATATGAAATGTGTTAAGATAATTGTCTGTGTACCATAATTTGTCTTTTCTTTAAGGTGCTACCCTATTGTGATGAGATTATATTCCACTTATTGGAGAACCTCGGTGACTCTTCAATCCATCGCTCTGTGAAACCACAAATTCTGTCGGCATTTGGAGACATAGCTCTTAGTATCGGCCCTGATTTTGCTAAATATTTCGATGTAGTTATGCAGATGTTGCTGCAGGTTTGTATTTATATTTATTCCATACAATATTGCTGATAGTGTGTCTATTTATATCTATTTTCTAACTTGCCTTGTTAGTTCGTTGGTATACCAAGGTCAAAATTTACAACTTAATTAAAAACCAGTTAAACCCGACTGATTAAACAGACATTTTACATACACATTTGATATTGATTTCAATGCATGATTACAGCTAAAAGGTGAAAAAAAACTTTCTAAACCTATTATTATGTAGGTACATTTTCAACGTTTACATATCTATGAAAACAAATTCATACAAAAGTAGACATGTGGTTTTCATGTGAGCATTGTATAAAATTAGTTTTTTTAGCAATAAGCAGTTCTTTCATTTTGTTATATCTTCACAGGCCAGCAACGCGCAAGTAGATCGTAATCATTATGACATGGTAGAATACCTAGGTGAACTCCGCGAAAGCGTGCTTGAAGCTTACACGGGAATTATACAAGGATTGAAAGGATCTGGTGGCGAGGTATGTAAAAATCCAAGATAATCTAGAGGCATCAAGAAGTGAACAGATTTATAAAGTGGCTTGAAGTAACTTGTCCAGTCTTTAATTTTTAATGTTCTGCAATATTAATATCAATACGCTTTATTGTATCCAGAGAATATAGATAACAAAAAAAAACAAACAAATTATAAACATAATACAAAACTAATGGATGAAAGGTTTTTTTCTGTGATGGGCTATAATATGTACAGCAAGTTAAATAAAACTGCTTGAAACTAAATAGTTATCACAACAATTTCATAAAAAACGTTACAACATATTTCATAAAATTAATCCAATGTAGTTGGACCGAAATCTCTTAACAAGAAGTGAATGCGTTCCATGTTGCGTGCAGGTGCGATCAGACGTGGCGTTGGTGGAGCCTCACGTGCCAGCCATCGTGAACTTCATGATCGCGGTGGCGTCGGAGCCGGAGCGCACTGAGGGGCATATGGCTGTCATCGCCGGGCTCACCGGCGATCTGTGCACTGTGTTCGGCCAACGAGTCCTCCCGTTGCTGGAGACGAGGCCACTCCTAGACCTTCTACAGGCCGCCCGACGCTCCCGTACCCAACGCACCAAGACCCTCGCCAACTGGGCCACAAAGGAGATCCGCAAGCTGAAGCAACAACCCCCCCTCGCTAGCTGGTTAGTGCCCTAACTGACTATACTGACACGCTTCGCTCTCTAACTCGTCTAACGTAACTCAACCCGGCAACGGGCGCGCTAACTCTTGTGCGAATATTATAAGGTAACGATAGCTTGTGGTATCGCTATATATCGTCAAACGTTATGACCTTTCTGTGATTGAGGCGTTTGCCTCATCCGAAAAGTCATAAGGTTTAATGTTAAATTTGTATAAATACTAACATTTTTTCATTATGGGTTTTTATTTAACAAATGCATCTATGTAAGCTAATATATTTTGCATTATGAGTAGATCGACTGATTAGTGTTTTGTCTAACCTCATCAATGAATCAAATGTCAAAATACCTATTAAAATATCACAGTTTTTCCATTAACTAAGTAGTTCTAGAAACATTGTGATATGCTTATCTAATCTCATTGTAATTGTATTATTATTATTATTTTTCAATAAATCATCGTATCTTATACTATCAATTTAATTACCATGTTTTAAAGACAATTATTTCGCATCACTACTTTACAGAACATATTAATGATGAATTAAATTTATTCTGTAAAGTGATTACTAGTATGTAACAGGTTGCTGTACTGAAATAACTTTTGATCCATAGAATCTCCTAAGTATATAAGTCGTCAAAATTGCTTGTGGGTGCTCACTGGACCCGTAAGGTGTCATTTTTATTTGGTGATGTCATTTAAATTACATTCCTTGGAACTAGAGTTTCACTAGGACCAAATTGTGATATCCTTAATGTACGTAAGTGTTGCCAGATCCAATTAAATAATTATGAATAAAATTGATTTCAAGATATAAAATAGATAAGAATGTTGTTTGGTTGATTTAATATATTTTTAAATCACTTTGTAAATTTATCCAGTCTTAAATCCATTTCATTTGTACTTAATACTGCTGTCATTAGTCGTGAATAGGTATAGCAAACCATGAGGGGTTCCTTTATTTCTCGTAACCATTTTAATTATGTGAAAGTTTAATTAACCTCCAATATCAGGACGGCCTGTAAAAGTGACATCTGGTAACACTTAACACTAAATTATATAAGATAAAAGGACTAAAAGTGAAAATCGTCTTTTCTCCTGGTAAAATTAATAATAAATTACAGTGATTGTCCAACAGCACTTCCTTTTACACAGTATTCGTATAAGTCAAAGTACCTTCTTTCATACTGATATAATTATGTGGTTTAATACAGTCACACATTTGTTACTGCTGTAGTTCGTTTTGTAGCTCATTTTATTAATTAATGTGAATTGTCAGTATGTAAGAATGTGCTCAGTGATGTGTTTTTGAAAATTCTAAGGCAATTTATCTATAGTACAGCTAACACCTCGCATATAAATAGGGCGCCTCATACAACGCATTGCATCGCATCTATATATTTAAGAAAAAATAAACTTCCGCTTGTCTGTACATTGCATATACCAAAAAATGTGGTTTGCACAACTAAGAATAAGTATTAATAAAAATTTCTATAGCATTTAGAATTTTAGTCTGTGTGTTTGAAATCGCATCAAACCAAAAGTGCTGAAGTTAATGTAACTTTGCATTAACTATAACTATTATTTTACTTTGAGTTGTACAACATTGATGTATGATGTTTAACAGTGTGATGCGGTGTGATGCGACCTCTTAGGTTAATATTGTAACCATTAAAATGCTACACTTACATGTTACTAACGTCCTTTTGCAATAATCTCTTATTGAAAGTTCTAACCTAATCGTACCATTAACTATTAAAATAAAACATTCAATAGTGTAACTGCCACTTTAGACTTTATATACGAAAAATAACAAGGAGGATAGTGTTTTTTTGTGTATAAATATTGAAATTTCTTTTTTTTTCTAAAGGTTTGTATGAGCCAAAGACTTATGAGACATACATACTTAAATGTCAAATTAGACTTTCCTCTTGCTTAAAGCCTATTAAAAAGGGTTTGATGTTTCTATAGCTACTATTTTGCATTGGCAGAATTCACAATGTGTCATTATTCATATTATCCGCGATAGTATAGTTATTCATTATTGTCTTCATTTTAACCATGTAGATAATAGCTGCTCGCGACATTTATATTGTATGCCGGTTTAACATACTACTAACATGTTTAAAATTTGGTTTTGGCGCACCAAGATCTTTTAACATCTGAAAGTAAAATTAACTTCAAACTTAATATTTCCAGATTTGAAACATCATGGTGCAACAGTGATGTAACGAAGTTTCAGACAACTTACTGCTGGTAAACTCAAATGTATTCTTGGGAGGTCATATCACATTTATTTTTTGTAAGTTGATGGGTGCATTTGATTTGTTATTGCTGTCTTTTAATAAAAGTTATATTTTCATTCAAACCTTTGCGTTACCAATGCATGTTTTGTTTCGTCTGTAATATTTATTTATGTATGTATAGTTTTTATTTAAAAAATATTTCATCTTTTTTCATTTCTGGAGAGTTTGATTAAATAAAATATTTACATTAATTATAAAATTACCAAGTAATTAAAAATGTGAAATCCAATGCACCTAGCACAACATTATCCAAATTTTATGTATACCTCACCAAAATCTTTCCATAAATAATATTCTTACAAAATGAAGCATTTTCCTATTTGGTATTTTAGATACATACAGTGGCTGTGGTATCTTTACTTATGTGAGAGGAGTGTGATACTATGAAAGAGAGATCGTATGAAAGTTGATGTATGTTATTTTAGGCATGCACATTATGCAAGGGATTGTGAATTTTATAAATTATTATTATGTTTTGTAAAAAGTCTGAAAGAGTTTTATGTATGATGTAGAATGCATGAGAAGTGTGTATGATTATCACAGATATTTTGTACACTTAGGCATGTGTCAATCTATGAAGGGTTGGTATAATGTAATAAGATTCCGTCAACGTTATTTAGGGCGAGACTAAAGGACGCCATATTGGTGTAATATACTTTTTATTCCTTACAAAGATATACGTATTTATTTGCGTTACGGTTGAAATATATAATATTTAATATATTTTAATCCAATACATCATTTTTTCAAATGTATATGAATGATTCTTATTTCAAATATATTTGTGAAGTCATTGTAATGAATAAAGATGTACTGCCTTTCTGATCTAATGCTCACAAATTTGTACATATGTAATTAAAAAGCTCTTTTCTTTAACATTATATATTAAGAAAATGGTGCAGCACGGTTGGTGACAGCAATAACCGAAACGATTTTTATTAGAAAATACAACAGTTGCGTATTAAATGAAAAAAAAGAATCTCAATTTCATTTTTATTGTATACCAGGTGCAAATTAAGATTTTTTAAATACGAAAATTCAAGTCGCGTAAGCACAAACTTCTATTTCTTAATCTCTTGTTCTTCCATGTACCTAATAGGATTTCACACACAACGTCAGTAATTAAGTTTGATATATTGAAATTTGGTAATTGTTCACAGTACATTATTGTACATTTGTACATTGTACACAATGTTACCCCTATTTAAAATAAATACCAGTTGTTATTTCTAATGCTAGTGATTGTGATATCTCGTATTCGTTAAAGCAATGAGCCTTCTGCATTGGGAATAACGGTAGGGGTAAATCTTGTTAATTAAGATTATAAATGACAAATGTGAGACTTCATGAGTTATATTATATGGTAGACAATAATGTTGAGGATGACTTTTTTTCGGCAGATTTGCTGTTGTATTTCGTAGTTGATCAATGTAATCAGTGCCTTTTACGTGTACGAAATCTTATCGGCTGTATAGTTTATTTTCATCGCGGCTAATGTCAAACATTACGCGCGACTTCGTTTATTTCTAATTGATAAGCTGCGGTAACGCTCAATAATAACTTGAATTGCATTGTTGTATGGTTTTTGAAAGAGCTTAATAGGAACGAGAACGTTATCCAAAATCAATAATGTGTATTTAAATAACTGCTAGTCTGTGAGCATCGCTGACAGGGATGATGTTTGCGCGAATTATGTAAGATTTTTATGAGAAGTGTACCGTTTTATTATCTTAACGTTATGTTAAAAATGTGCATATATATGTACATATCTATAGTCGGAATTGATAATTTCTAATGATCTTCGGTGTCATATTTTATACTTATGAGGATGATAGGTGAATATGTATGAGGACTAGTGCCATGCCGTGAAAGGTTCTGATTTAGAATCGTAGGCATTGAGTCGATGTATGAATACCACCCACTTTTCCGAGCGAATAAAATAGTAATCTAATTATTTTGTTACATCATATATTTCTTTTCTTTTGCCTATTATTCTGTAAACAACTACTGTACTGTAAACTGTTCTATGGTAAATAAAAAATTTCAAGTTATTTGTAGTTTCAGTTATCTTTCAACTTCAGTTCGCTCTTTTAGGTTGGAGCGAGATACAATAAAATGGGGCTCCCTTGTAATGCAAATAATATGTGTCGACTCTAAATATGCCGCTCCCTAAAGGTATGGTCCGGAAGTGCAAGTTGGGTTTCAAAGATTTTCCTTTATAAAACACAAAAAATATTTTTGCTCTCCTAGACACGTACTGGAGGCGCTCTCTGGAATTGCGAGCTTGGAGCGGCCGCTCCGTTTGCCCAATGGGAAGGGCAGCCCTGACTGGCGTTAATGACATCTAAGCCTTGATGTTTATTAATTATATTACATTAATAATAATAAAATTCATTTATTGCCACGATAAAAAAAATACACAAAAAAATTTGAAAAGAAAAAAAAACAAAATAAAATAAAATGAGACAACAAAAAAAACATATTACACATAAAATCAAAACCATAAATGTATTTTAATTATGGGCAAAAGGACGTGTCTCAGCATTGGCTGACATGGGATCATGACCCCATGCAGTGCTGTTTTTCAGACCCGCCCACCGCCCTAAAGATGATAGATGGGAGCACACGCAGAGTTCTCCGATACTGTACGTGCCTGCGTAGTGTGCATTTATGTGTAAGTTTATGTGTGTTTGTGTGCTTATAGGCGTATAACTGAGTTTACTTCTGAACGAAAAACTGCTTTAGGTCCAGAGACTTCCAGTAGGCGTGGTTTAATGTCTCCGCATATTAACGTTTTTCTTTACGGCTCATTCACTTCGTAGGGTTATACAAACATAAGTGGTCGATGTACTTATGCGCTGCGCAATCGCCGCGATAAGTTACTGTTCGGCCACGAAATATTTGCTTGTTGCGGACAGTGTCAGCATTAAGCGAATTTAGACGAATTTTGATACAATTTACAGCAAAATTAATAACGCCACGTTATAAGACCAGACACATTGATTTTTAACGCAAAACGTTGATGCTTGCGCAGTGCGCTTGACGCCCGTGGGCTATGAAAACATTCGGATGTAAAGGTTAAACTTTTCCACACATAATAATATATTGAGATAATGGCTGGCCGCATTTGATAATAAACAGGGAATAAATGAAATAGTAAATTTAAAAATAGGCAAAGTTCAGCAATTTTTTTGAACAAGTGGACATAACATTGCTTGGTCTTGGTTTGACAACTTAAGATATTTTACTCATATGAAAATAAATATATAAAATAAATTTTTATATGGAAATAAATATCAAAGACGTATCAAAAATGACACATATAATTACATGCCATTAACATTTTTCAGTGTAGGGAAATTTATAATACATCTATAAAATGTGCTAACGAAACAACCCTACAGATTCCGTATGAAGATTAAAAATTGTGTGCTCAAACTAGAGATGTGAATTTATAAATGACATGAATTTAATGATAGGTATATAAGATCCGTTGGAGATCCGTATAAAAAGTAACGGATACGAATACAGATCTTTCCATGCCTCAGATATCCGGATGCGGATATCCACATCACCCCCACACACCCTCACACATGACACTGACGTGGTATACTAGAGGCTATAAGCATTAAAATTGGAAATAAGTGTGATTATTATTTTTTTATTTTCCCTCGTGAACTATAGCATCAAATTCTGATGATATTATATGACAAAATAAATGAAATGGAAAAGATTTTAAAAAATCGTTATTTTTTCATTTTAATTTAACATTTTATCTTGTTTGTCACTTATTATTATTATTATTAATTAATGTTAAAACAAATGTTATTTCAAAACCTTGTGGCTAATATTATTATCCAAATAATCTTATTGTATCACTGATTACAATTCGTTACCTATCTCAGTAACGAGTTAAATGCCGTCAGATTTAAAGAATATGATCAAATTTAATGCAACAACTAAAAGTCATCTATGTTTACTCGATGCATGAATTTACAATATAATACATCGCATTGATTCGATGATTCGAAACTTTATATCGAGTGTTTTTAAACCATCGATATTGATATATTTTTGTGTATCGTTCACTCACTTCTAAGTTCTAGTTCTTACTTCTTATTCTATCCGTTCATTGGTTAGGTCGCAGGCGTGCCGGTCATAAAATTATAAACGGGTATTTTTTTATTTTAATTTTATTTTGACTTAAATGAGAAAAGTCGAACAGATATTTTATTAGATTTGTTTATATTTTTACTTTTAGATCTTCGAATATCAAAATCATTATGCAGTACAAAATTGGTGAGTATCTAATTTTTATTGTTAAGAAGTTAAATTTAAAGATAGTTTTTGTAATTCTATTAGCAAAATATAGTTTTTTTTACAGTTCTCAGCTTTTTTGTAAGCAAGTTAATTTAAAATTTTGTGCGTTTTTTGTGTTGGATAGGTTATTCTGAGAGATAACCTATTCATTATCCCAAAGTGTATTTTCCATGTGTTATTTATTGTAAACAATATGTAGCGATACATTATGGTAATAAATAATAATTATGAGGATACATACAACTTTAAGTTATACACTCCAGTTTTAATATATTTTGCCCATTTTTCAATTGATTCTGTGACTTGAATAAAAAATAAATAGCTGATTTACAATTCATATGAGTAACCAAAAATAATCACACGCCAGACAAAAATTGCCTATCATAAATCTTCAATGCTTGATTGATTACACGATGTGATTGTTGTAATAGCTATAGATAGACATTAAAAGATAAAGATAAGTGAAGCTCAGTTTATTGACTTTCGATAATGTTTCAGCTAATGAGAAGCTTGCGGAGTTGGGCCGCAAGGAGATTATGCTGGCCGAGAAGGAGATGCCCGGGCTCATGGCTTGCCGCCGCAAGTACGCACCCGGCAAGATTTTGAAAGGAGCTAGAATAGCTGGCAGCCTGCATATGACCGTCCAGACTGCTGTTCTCATTGAAACTCTCATTGAATTGGGAGCTGAAGTAAGTATTGAACAAAATAACTATAATGTTTTAATTTTATTCTTTAAATATCTTGACATTTTTAGTGCTTAATTGAGAGTTAAATCAACTTACAGTTAGAGTAATGTTAATTGTCATATCTCATTTTTTATACGTACTTTTATTATGATCAATTAAATGAACACATAAATTCTGAAATAGCATTCCCGGTTCTCAGTTTAGATTAATATCAGCTCACAATGTATGTGAGTATGAGGACTGTCTGTCAGTAAGATTTATTGACCAGGACTACTATTGAAAATACATTTTAACACATGCTAGTAATCCAGAATTTTTTGAATGTTTCAATTTGGTACATTTAAAATTTTCTGAACCTCCAAGAAATATTGTACTTAAATACGATTTGTCTTTATAGGAAACTATCTTTACACCAATCTCTTCTAATCAGACAGTAGATAATAATAGATATGTTACAAAGCATTACATTTGATGAAATGTCAATATAACTTTATGATAAGATTACACAATCAATCACAATACTTACTATCAGTTTCTTAAATACAACTTTACTGCATATTTCAAGTAATATTTTGGACAAACTTAAACATATGAAATTTCATAACATTTTATGGTATTGCATAATATTTTTTTGCTAATATTTTTTATGTGAAACTTTTGTAAATGTTAATTTTATAACTGAATTTACTTAAGCATTTTCTTTTACCTCAAGGTGAGCAAATTATAATGCCGTGATGTCATGAAACAAGTAAATACTTATAGAAGTTAGTTAACTACTAAAAATCACAAATTCTCCATTTTAATTTATTTGTACAAATTGTTTCTTCATATGTACAAATTGAATATTGATAGTTTTGTAGGTTGTAATCTTCTGTTTTTCTCAATATTGCCTTAAAATATATAATTATTTTATAAACATTAAAATTGTTATTCACCGAAACAATGTTTCATTTGAAGTAGCTTAAAATACTGATGTAATAAATGATTTAATCTCATTCTATTGTTATGTTAGAAGTACTATCATTTGTTATGCTAAGCACTTATCCACACAAATAAAATCACAACTGCTTATCTCAAGTTATAGCATATTTTCATAATAAATTTTATTATTGTACACCCATGACCTCTGAGTTCTTGTGATGCAATAAAATTAATATGTTGTAATTATGTATGTGAATACATTATGAATATGAAGGCATATTACTTTGAAATATTATTTTCATTTTTCATTATTATAGTGGTATAAGTCCACTAAATCAGTGTTCCGCAAAGTGTGTGCCACGGCACACTGGTGTACCGTGGTCATTAGTTGGTATGCCTTGAAAATGAAGGTTATCTTATAAACTTATTTTTAGCAAGTAAGTAAGGGTAAGAAACCACAATAAAAAACAAAAAAAGGGAATGTCTCATGACCATTGATAACGAGATGAGAACAGCTCTGACAATGACTACTCCAAATTTAGATTGTCTATGCTCAATTAAACAGGCTCATGTTTCGTATTAAATAACTTTTCTCCAATTTAAAGTTTACGTTTGTTGATTTACAATAAATATTGTTTCATTGATTAATATTACTTAAAAACTCATTTTAATTTGTGGTGTACCTCCAAAAATTTCAGTTTCCTGAATATACCTGAAACACAAAATGTTTGCAGAACACTGCACTAAATAATAATATTTTTTACTGTGTAACAGGAAATTAAAGGGGAATTAAATAAGGAAACTATAATATTACTTCTCGGAAATATGATGAGTTACCATAGTGATCTAATTTGTTTAAAAATTTTCAGGTTCAGTGGTCAAGTAGTAATATATACAGCACACAAGATGAAGCTGCAGCAGCACTGGTCGCTCGAGGTATTGGAATCTTTGCATGGAAAGGAGAAACCGAAGAAGAATACATTTGGTGTATTGAACAAACTTTAATGTTCCCCGATGGGCAGGTAATAAATTATGGTTATATTATAGTATCTTGTATTTCTCACAATACTTAAGTTATAAATTAAAACTATTATTTGTTTACTTTCAGCCCCTGAACATGATTTTGGATGATGGAGGAGACCTGACAAACTTAGTGCATGAAAAATACCCACACCTGTTAGAAGGCGTAAAAGGGCTGTCAGAAGAAACAACAACTGGTGTTCATAATTTGTACAAGATGTTTAGAGAAAATAGATTAAAAGTCCCTGCCATCAATGTAAATGATTCTGTGACTAAGAGCAAATTTGATAACTTGTATGGCTGCAGGGAGTCTTTGCTTGATGGAATCAAAAGAGCCACAGATATAATGATAGCAGGCAAAGTATGTGTAGTCGGAGGATATGGTGATGTTGGTAAAGGATGTGCTCAAGCATTTAAAGGTTTTGGAGGAAGAGTTATTGTAACAGAGATTGACCCAATTAATGCTCTCCAAGCTGCTATGGAAGGGTTCCAAGTGACCACAATGGAAGAAGCTGCAGAAATAGGACAAATATTTGTCACAACCACAGGAAACATAGACATTATATGCAAGGACCACTTCCTGAGAATGAGAGATGATGCAATCGTTTGCAATATTGGTCATTTTGATTGTGAAGTTGATGTTGCTTGGTTAGATAAAAATGCCAAGAAAGTTAACATCAAGCAACATGTTGATCGTTATGAACTTGAAAACGGAAACCATATAATTGTACTTGCCTCTGGAAGATTAGTAAATTTGGGTTGTGCCACTGGTCACTCATCTTTTGTTATGTCCAATTCTTTTACAAATCAAGTTTTGGCGCAAATCGAATTGTGGACCAAATCCAATGCTTATCCCATTGGTGTCCATACATTGCCCAAAAAATTAGATGAAGAAGTAGCAGCCCTTCACTTGGACCATCTCGGAGTAAAGCTTACTAAACTAACTCCTAAACAAGCTAAATACATTGGTGTGCCTGTTGAGGGCCCATACAAACCTGATCATTACAGATACTGAGATTTTCCATTCTAATAAATTACTAATAAGAAGACAGTGTAAATCATCAACACTTGATAAATTGTGATATCATGAATTGTGACTTAATGCTTTATCTGAAGTTAATTAAACAGAAATAACTAACATTATTGTGGATGTTATGTACTTACTTCTAAAGGTAATCTTTCTACACAATAAAATAATTTGTGCATACTTAAACTGTTTTATTTCATAACGTACATTACACATTTTAAATTACATCTCATAGACTATTTTATGATGCATAGAACTCTAATAATTCATTATCTTTTGGTTTAAGTATACATTTTTCCTTAAGATTTATGACCCATCCAGGTTCTAAACCATAGAATATTTGTCTTGGATCTTTTCTTTCAGATAAATTAAGTGTATGTTCATCTAGTTCAGGTAAATGATAGCCATACTTCTGGGCTAATTTTAATCTTTCCTGTGACACCTTTTCTGGATCTGCTAGGTATCCACGAGTTGCAGCACTTGTGTAGTATTCAATAACATCAGGAGGAGGAATCATCCGCCTTGGAATTGCTTGACCAGTTTCAAAGAACTTCTTTGGGTTTTTTAATAGTAAGAGACTATGTGGATCGTAATAAGCTGTAGTGATTACACCACCATTTCTTTCTACAGCTGCTATAACTTGTTCACTCGCCCATTGGACCTCAATGTTAATTTTTGCTGCAAAATTGTCTGCTCCATCGTCAGTGAGTTGAACCCCAAATTGTTTTTGATCAGGGAAAAAATCATAAAGACCAGACTTCACTATACTGGCTATGTCTATGGGCCTAGATGTATCTACACGATCTTTGTCTATTAGACTTTGCAACTGTTGTAAAGACAAGGGAGGATACTGTCTTCTGTGACTGGAAGATTAATAAAAAATATTAAAAGGAATAATAGGTAAAGCTCGAGAACTATGTACAGTATACAAATACCTCTGGTTTCTTAAATTATGTAAAGATTATAATAAAATTAAAAACATATATTCATTTCATAATAGTATGTAACAATAGAAATTTGAGATTTTTTAAATTTTTTGATAAACAGTTGAAATTTAAAATATACATTTCTGGTTTTGACAAATACAATGGGATTTGTTAAGTTTGCGGAAACAAACTTAACTAAGTAACCCCATTAAATTTATCAAAACACAATTTAAAAATCACAAAATTCAAATATTTGCGATATTTCCAATATAAAGTAGAAATATCACAAATAGGAATGTGTTATAGCAGATTGCAGACTTATTTTGTGACCAAAAACAAAAAAATTTAAAAATTCACACATATATAATGGAAGTAATTAACAGACTTCTACAATTTACCCTCTTACATCCTAAAAAGTGCAGTGTAGCTTGAACAACTAATACTCGATGTAAATTGAGTTATAAAGGGTTATATTAGTACAGTTACTTACTGGTGGCCTCTATAATAAAATTCTTGAGGAAAACGAAGATAGAAAGGGTTATTTCCAGTTTCATATCCTAATCGCATGTAGTTTTGTCTCTGACCTGAACCTTTGTTACCTGCTCCGTGTTTGTCACCCCCATGCTGCCCTCTGCCTCTCTTTGGCTAATAAAAATATAATTGTACTTTATTTCATTTGGTAAAGAAATATGTATCATTATTATATTTAGTTAAAGTAACACACTTATATTCAAATGCTTAGGTGACATTAAAATCATGTAATAGATGTATCAATAAATAATTATTGATTTTGCATTAATCTAGGAACCAAGTGGGAAATTCAGAAAAGATTTCGATGAATATTTAATATGACATAACTGTGTAATATATCTTTGCATTCATAATCTTAAATACGAATGAAAATAGGTTATTTTTCTGTTAATGTAAAATGTACTGAATAGTTTACATTTGTTATTGTGAAACAATTAATAAATATAGAATATCCATTTACTTACATTCGCCCTAGATCCAGGATTATCGCGAATATTGCCAAGCGATATTCGAGGCAATGATCTTAGCATTGAAAGCGACTTTTCAGTAATTTGTCGGGATCCCATTTTTACTTCTTTTTAAGCCTAATCAAATATTAAATCGTTACTGAATAACGATTATAAATAGAAGCTAGTAACCGCCCATGCAATTATTTATTTTGATTTCTGGATTTCAATAAAACTTTTAGGTTATTGTTTTTTTTCCTTTGTCAAATTGTCAAAACCAAAATTGACAATGTTACTATTATTATTTAAAATGTTTTTACGGTTTTGCTTAGCGCCTTTAAACCTAGCTTTATTAGTTCGCGGCGATCTTTTTTCTCCAATGTTGCTTTTAATAAACATCATGGGTTATATAGATAGAATCCTAATCTCTTTTAATATTCTACGGGTTTTATGGAAACTACAAAACATTCAGGAAAAATTTACAAGATCGGAAAATTACACGTTGGCAATAATTGGTTAATATAAGGTTAATTTTGACTATTAGCAAATCAACTGACAATCAGGTAGTATGGATACCCCATTATAAAATCAATAACAATAAAAAAATAATAATATAATTCGGTATAAATAATTAATTTCATTCGAACAAATAATACCTTCATCCTTAAATTATCTCAATACTCCTTAGGAACAGGCTGGGTGAGTGCATCCACTAAACCTGTAAACACAAAAATCTCCTTACTGTCTCTGATTAAATTATCTTTCATTACTCATCTATGGCCAGAGCACTTGAAAGTTGGTTTGAAAGGCAAGAAGCTAAAGCGATAAAAAATATTTAAAAAAATTAAGTTTTCGATGACGTCCATGTCAACATTGAATATTGTTTAATTGTGGATTTGTGGATAATTATTAATATCTGGAGTTTTTTTGGGTTGTATCTATGGGTGGAGACTAAATAAATAAAACGAAAGCAAATTGCTCATTATTTTGTGTACATTAAATAATTCAATCCCGGTTTACCAACCAATTGTAATTTTGTGGTAAATTGATAATCTTTAATTATCAACTATAATTCAACTTCAACAAATGATTATACCACCAGTTTAAACTGCAAATTTTATATCAATTTTTACTGATATCAACGTATGAGGACTTAAATTAATTTGAATTTCTACATTTCAGCACACGTGTAAATATGGATTTATCATATAATAATCCCATTAGTCAAAGAATCAACAAAATATTCGACAACCATATAATAACCGATAACAGCGAAGCTTTGTACACGATTTCGGGCCTATGTTCATCCAATTCAGCGTACACTAGGCGAATACTAGTTAATGAAATTGAAAAAAAAGATTTACTTGTTAATAAGGGAATTCTGACAGAATACAACAAAGTCAAAGACAAGTTGCAAGTATTGTTAGACTCTCTAGCTTCATTAGATGTTTCAGTCAAGGATATGTCCAATAGACTGCAAGAATCGAAAACCAAAACCCACCATATTATATCCCAGACCAACAAGTTAAAGGATGACAGGAAGAAAACAAAGAAGAAACTACTTTGGGTGAATGCATTTGTAAAAAACTTTGAAGTGCCCTCGGATCAAGCAAAGTCTATTTACAACACTTCTCCTTTAACTGTTGATTTTTTTGGAACACTGAGTCAGATAGAAAAATTGAATGATAACTGCAAAACTTTGGTGAAGTGTTGGTATCAAACACCTGCCTTTGATATAATGGAGATGGTTGGAATGCAACAAGAAATTGCCATAGAGAAGCTCTACCATTGGACCATAGGTGCATGTGTCAGTGCAGATTCTCCAAACAATGCCTTGATTCCTAAAGCATTGGCTAAATTTGAAAACAGACAAGTCCTATTTTGTAATATTATTGATGAATATTGTACAGCTCGCAAAGCCAGAATTGTACAGCTGTTTATTGATGTATTGACTAAAGGTGGGGATAATGGCTCGAAGCCAATTGAATTTTATGCTAATGATCCTAAGAGGTATATAGGGGATATGCTAGCCTGGGTATATCAAGTGATACCTGTGGAGAAAGAAAACCTAAGCACTCTGTTGAGGCATTGTGACATTCCAGATAAAGATGCTAAAATTACAATTGCTTTGACAAGTATCATGGAAGCATTGTGTCCGTTGCTCAAGGTGAGAGCAGAGCTTATTTTGAAACCTGATAAAGAACCTTTGGTTCTGTGGTCTATTACTAATCTAGTAATGTACTACAGGGATACTGTACAATCCATCATTGGTAAAGGACATTTAATTGATACATTTGATGATCTTCTGAAAAAAAGTGAAGATGTTTTCATCATGACTCTAGATAGTAAAGTACAGAAGGAATTGAGTCATGGAGTAAAAGCTCCACCATTAGACTTGAATCCATCATTTGTGGTCACTGACTTAGTGAGCTTCCTTAGAGACTTAATGAGTGTGACAAGCAGTGTCAATACCTCTGACAAGAAAATTATAATTACACACATTTTGGACCCACTGTTGCATGCTATTAATGAAACAGCTTGCCATTTGAGCTCGACGGATATGTCAGTGTACATGTTGAACTGTATTTATCACATACAATGTACACTGTCCTTGTACACAATTTTAGATGAATACAATGAAAGGTTACAAGCACAATCAGAGGCACAAATAGATACACTGACATCGGAACAAGCCAGTTTCCTTGTTGCCAACTTAAATATGGGCCCAATATACACCATGTTACAAGAAAAAATTAATGGTCCCCTCTCAGCCATACCCGGTATGGACACAACAACATTGAAGGCATTTTTAAATAAATTTGATATCTTCCTGGTGACTCCGGATGTGTATACGTTGCCTCAGTTAAACTTGCTCATAAGTCAAACACACAAATCTTTTGTGAAAAAAAGATCATTTGAAGTAATTCTGGCCATCTATCAACAGCTACATCAAGCCATTCATGATCCTTCAAATGGATATGCAGAACCACAAACTATAGTGCGTAGATCACCTGATGAAGTGAAGAAGCTGCTTATATCGTCTTAATTAGCAATATGCTAAACAATTGTATTAAACAAAATGTAAAATATATTTAATGTGAGTAATATTAAATATGTATATTATATTTAATAATAATATCTATTTTTTAATGTAGGCATATTTGATTTATACGTATATAAGCACTTTGATAGCAAAATATTTAATTGTGCTGAAATATAAAATTGTTACTGAGATACATATGGCAAGGATTGCCATATGTACCTATTGATTTTAATCCCTAAAAAAATGTATTGTTAAAAGATGTTAGTGTCATAAAGTTTAAGCCAATTATATTTATTACATATCTGCTTGAAGTAAATAACTGTATCCTTAGTGGTTTTCACTATAAGGCTATAAGTCATATATTATTCTGTTACATAACCTAGAAAAGGTGACTAATCATCGCAGTGTTGATTTCAATAATCAACAGGTCAAACACCTCATCTAAATATAGTAGTATAGTTTATATAAATTTGTTATATTTTTGGTTTTGTAATTTTTCATCATGTCAGGGTTGGCAGCACTATCCGTCATATATACATGAATTATGACAATGACGTTTACGACTTTCAAGTATCAAAAAATGTTTCCGTAATGAGGGAAAGTTCCCCTTTTGAGGGGAAATTAGGGTCCAGAGGGGTAAACAGGGAAAGGCATGAAAAGGGGAATTGCGGGAGATCAGGGGTAAAGGCTAGCCAAGAAATAAAAATTACCAGTTACCAACATTACAACAATCAAATCAAAGTAATGATGTGTAAAGTCGACAAATGGCGATGATTTTGTTGATGTATTTAGTCTAAATAATGGTTGCTCGACTTGGCAGCTGTTATAGTATCACCAGAGGCCTATACAATAAGATCGATAAAGACCTTTTTTTAGTTACTACACTGGTGCAAAAACTAAAATTACTGTTGAATAATTTTTGAGGTGAAATAAGTTCTGAGAACGGGAAATCTGAATTGAGGCGTGGGGAAAGAAAATCATTAATGTGGAAACACTGGTATCGAGTCAACGAAGGCAATGAGGGATGAAAATGGAAAGCAAATATCGATATATATCGTGTCGATATTTTTCGAATTTAGTAATATACATTGCTAAAAATCTACTAGAAATATCCATATTTTAATATATCGATATTTTTTGCCCAATAAGCGATCTATAAACATTGTCAAAATATTCGAAATTTGAAAGTAAATACACAGCATGCTGTCAGATTTTGACAACAGTTTTATTAAATAATAAAACTGTATTTTAAATAAAATAGGTACATAAAATCGAAACCCACACACCTAACCTAACTTTATGAGATCGGATCTGTTGAATACATGATGTGAGGCATGAGCAGACAACAGAGCTTTAAAAAATATATCGATTTTGATAAGAATTTAATATCCGAAAATAAATATCGAAAGTCGATATAGTGCGGAAAAAATATCACTGATATCGATTGATATATATTTATATATATAAAAAATATCGATTGTTTTCTGAAAAACATATCGATATTTTGATATATCGATTTTTTGCCCAAGCAAATGAGGGCATGATCCGCATGATTGTCAAACTGTACCGGTGTGTTGATTTGTTGAATTATGTTTTATTTTTTGTTTTGATTTCTTTTTACATCTACTGTAAAATGTTGTGATTTGAACTGTACTTAACCACCACAGAGTACATTATATATACGGGTATAGAGTC
>MOOZ01000092.1:1304307-1315910 GCA_002930495.1 Cecropterus lyciades | reverse complement strand
AAACCCTAATTTCCAGCAGAAATATGGTGTTTTTTGTAATTAGTATATATTTCCGAACATTATAAAACAGTTTCTCATAATTTGTCATCATGCCTATTATTATATAAATTATAGTTAAATAAAAAACAGCGATATGTAACATATGTGTTTTATTGGATCTAATATAATTTACATAGTAAAGGCTAAAATAATGTGTTCTCCACATGCCATTTATCGGGAACTTATCTAATCTAGTGATGTCTAATAAATATATTTTTCATTTGTTTTGGAATCTATGAATATTTATATATTTTAAAGCAATTAAATAACATCTCTGCTGATTTCTGTTCATTGTAAGTAATTTCATATTAATATCATAAATCCAAGCAAACACTTCAATACTGAAAAAGATATTTTGAAGACATCTATATTAATATATATATAATTCAAACTTTTAACATTTAAATACATTATTAACATTAACAATACTAAAAATTAAGCATTAAAATCTTGATGTCAATTATGCATTTGTACCTTCTCTATGCATTTTGAACAAGGAATAAACAATAAATTTGAAGTAGCTTTGATGGTTGGATAATATTTACAATTTGATAGTAAATGTATGCGAAAAAGGAAGTCATAGGTCACAAGACAAAATTAATTTAACATTTCCACTTTGTTACCAATTGTTAAAATGTATGGTAAACGATAGCCAAAAATACAATGTATTTATCATCATTATTCTGTCAAAATTAAATGTTTTTCAATTTGTATGATCATTATATGGAATGTAATTGTTGATGTACCAATAAAAAAATGACAAAAGGTACTGTACAGTATTATGAAATCATTCTCAAAGAATAAATAAGCTTTTACTTTAGTTTTGTTTTAAAGACATAATTCTATTATGTACATTGCAAGAAACATTGAATTATTATTCATCAAAAAGCAATTTCATATTGCAATTTAGAAAATGGGAATGTAGTTGTCAATCTTAGCTCGGTGTTTTTGGGCAACACACTCGCTGATCCACACAATGTTTCGGCATTCTTGCTCCTTCAGCTTGAGGTACGAATAGAATACCCCAAAGTGGAACTGTTGCAGAAATGCATGCACATTGAGCCTCACCTAGAAAAATAATTAATAACTTTGGTTAATGAACATTACACGTAACTAAGTTAGGTATTTGTGCATAACACTAGTGTCATTATTTAACCATAAAATAAGATAATCTATAACCCTGAAAGTTCTATAGTAAATGTGAATTTTGAGAGTGGGTCACTCCTCCTCTATGAACACAATGTCAAATAACTCTCAGAACACTCATAACTAGAAAGCTCTTTTCAATAAGTGCCTGTATGCCTTATCATTATGTTTAGATACACAATAATGTCTGTAATATATGTCCTATGTTGCTGAACTAAATTATAATTTATTTATATTTCTTTTAATTTTAATTAAGTAGCTATTCAAATTTGGAGACTGGTCAACTTACTTTTCAAATGGTCTTTTTTACAATGGACAGATTTTACTTGCATGTAAGTAAGATCTGCATAATGTCTTACAACTCCTCTACACACAACACTTTAAATATACCATAATCATATGTCTTATTATTGACACCTTACCTCATGTTCGAAGAATCTATCTTCCAAAGTTTTGTCCCCAACGTTGTTACCAGCACCTTCAAATAATGCAGAGTACTCAGCATAATATTCAGCAACAGCCTTCACTTGCTCATAATCATCAGCACGGGCCAAGGCAGCCAATCCATCAGGGTTCAGTTTACCACAGCGAGGGTACAGTTTAGCCCTGTCATCTTTAGACAGCTCAGTCCCAAAGGAGTTGATAGTAATGATGATGGCACGACGGTCAGCTTCAAACTAAAACAATTTTTTTATTTGTATGCAACTTGAGCGATATTGCTAGAATGCTAGCAATTTTATCATTATCAAAAGAAATACAAAACAAAAACAATCTCCTGTTTCATACATTTGTAAAGTATTGGTTCACAGATAATTAGTTTAGTTGGGTAAAATAAATATTTGCTCTATTCACCTCATAATTGTGGTTAAAAGGTATTAGAAATTAATTATTTTGAGAAATAAATCAAAATAATACTATTTGATAAGTATCTAACCATTTTTGCTTATAACACTGATATGTTACATTTTAAATAATGAGAAATTACTAACTTATTACACGAGCAATTGGTATTTAGTTAAGGAGAATTTAATTTTGGTGTTGTTATCACTGTATTGTTTTGTAAGTTTGTACTTTTAATATAGTGATTTACAAATGACAGGAAAAAATTAGAGGTTTGTAGAGAAACTTGTAGAAGTTTAGTTACTTGCATACACAATTTATACAACTTACAGCCAAAATTTCACACATGACATCCGCAGTTGTTCCTCCAATCTGACTGCAGAATTCATAGAAAGCTTCCAAGTAAGCTTTGTACAGAGTGTTACGGATGATCTCAATGTTCATCTCATCCAAGTCTTGCTCACTGATACAGTCCACGAAGAATGGAGCGAGCGGGGTGTCAACAAGGACAGCGTTGTACAGCTCTGCAGGAGTAGCTGCGACGTGGATGGCCTCCATCTGTTCGAATGAGCCCAAGGGGTGGCACTTGGGAATCAACTCGGAAATCGGCCTCTGGTGCAGAGTACCAGTGATGAGCAGAATGATGTTGTCAATCATGTAGCTGTAAGTGATGAAATCCAGGAATGTGGACATCGGCTCCACGGAGTGATTCCTGAGATGTTGGAATTCAATAACAAGTTTCTCGCGAAGCTTGTCATCGATCGTAGACACGGAAAGAGGGCTGGGCTCATTAGCCAAGAATGTACCATAGTCAGTACCTTGCAAGTGCAGTTTTAGATCTGAAAATAGAATTTGACACATTTTAGTCTGGTAAAATACATGCAAATAGTAATATTCAGTTTTACTCTTTGATCAAAACAATCCTATAGTTGGATTTGTCAGAAGAAATTATGTATTCCCTTAAGTTTTCTTTATATTATTTTATAGCTACCGCTAAATACTCAATTGAAATAAGTGAATAATGTAACAGTATTTGTTAAATATAATAAATTAACAAGAAATAGAAGTGTACAAACCCTCCAATGTCTCGCACTGCACCAAATTCAAGTAATCAGACTGTTTCAGGATGCCACACTTAAATCCGCGGCACAAACCCTCGAGATATCCCGCATCGATGTTGAAAATGCACCCCTTCATCGTGGAATCCTAGTCTTCACTCCTAGAATTTATTTAATCTAAATTTATTTACCACAATGTAAAACGCAAAGGGTAAAGGAGGAAGATGGAAGTCAGTCGCTCATTCATTGATCATATGATACGCCCATAACCAATTTTTTCTTTTTAAATAAATGATTATGTAAAGAATCAAACAATTTGTTACTGTGCAGCCGAGATTTTTTATAATAAAGACATTAAAAATCATACAATTTTCTTTACAAATTTATTTATATATTTCGATTGTAAGTAAACAGTGAATTACTTAAGTAATATTATGCGTGCATGATCACTGAGTAGCTACGCAACTTTTACGGTCTGCGATCGACTAACTGTTTGGTCAGGATCAATGCAATAATCAAAGCCGGAGTCGTCGATGCGAAATACTTTATCAAATACGAATTAATTTTATCATTAGAAAGTACATTCCACTTTATAAAGCAAAGCTGGTATAGTTGCTGATCCAGAGCTATCTCGTCTCTATCGACTCTCTAATCCAAAAAGTCGCTAGGCATAGGCGGCATTCCGTAACAACTGTCAAGGAGGCAACACTGATTATGTTGTAAAGTCAACGCCAAGACATTCAATCAACAATACGAGTGAATGTTTGTTTTGATTGTCGAATTTGATTAAAACTTGAATATTTTTATAGAGCGATTATTTATTAGATTGAAATATGAGGTTATTTGTAGTAAATAATTTATTTAAAGTAACAAGAAACACAGGTGAGGTTAAAATCATGCATATGATGTTTTGGATTCATGTAGAAAAAATCTTTTCGACACAAATCTTAATTGCACGACGTAGACGAATTTTCTTCATACAAAAGATTTTCATGATTTTTAGGCGCTGTTTCTAGGCGTCTTGGAGCATGTTACTATTCCAGCGAATCCAGTGCTGACGATTCGAAGAAGCCTGAATCTAAGCGGTTGGCGGAGTTTAGAAAAAAGTTAAGGGAGACGACGGATATAAAAGACCTTGGGGAGCAGCCAGACATGCATCACTCACAGAAAGAAGAGGCTCTCCCTGCGTGGCCAGACAACACCAACCCACACACTGGTGAAGTTGGAGGCCCAAGAGGACCTGAACCCACTAGATATGGAGATTGGGAGCGGAAGGGCAGAGTCACAGATTTTTGAGTTAATAATTCACCTTATTCTGAACTTACAGACTTAGTATAAATTTAATAGGAATGCAGTATTATTAGTAAATGCATTGAAAGTAAATATTTATGTTATATAACTTTGCTTCCTGAAATTGACTTATTTTGTTCTAGTGTCTCAATAATAGTCCTACTAAAGGATTTTGTGGAAGCTCTAGACTGATAGTAAAAGAGGAGATAAATTGTTACACAAATTCAGTTTGTTATTTTTTATTAAAATAAAACTTAATTTACAATTGTAGAACTCTTTAAATTATTTGCAGATTTCCCTATTGTTTTAGGCATTTTTTTATTTGTGGAATCCTCTAATTCTTTGGATTTGTAGTAATGTGGGGCTACTTCTAAAAGCCATTTGCTTTCAATTTCTGTTACTTGTCTCATAAATTCTTTGGAGGTGAACACAAGCTCATGGTATATTACCCACCTTGGTAATTCCTCAAATAGGGCACTGTTGGGATGTGCCATAACTGTCTGTAAAAAATTAACAGAAGATGTAAGTGAAAAGTATTTCACATTTGTTGTAGAAATTCAAATTGTAAAATGGGGATAAATTGAGTTCCTTGAGAAAGAAATCTGCTTATAAAACATATTATAAAGGCGAAAGTTTGTGACAACAAATTGTTTTGTAGTAGTTAGCATGTGAAGTGTGTTACGATGTATGTATGTTGATTACTCTTTCATGCAAAATCTACTGGTTAGATTTAGCTTAAATTTGGCATACAGATAGTTCACAACCTGATTTGAATCCGCATTACTAGAAACCGGATTATATGCATATTTAAGCCATCCTCAGCGCTATTAGAATATTATCCGTAAGATCTAGTTAACATTGATATAATCACTATATATTTTCAATGCATTCAGGTCTCTTTTGTTTTGACATAAAACTTCCATAAAATATAAGTACTAACATAGCATACAAGTTAAAATTCTGCCCAGTTATCTCTGGATGTGGAGCAATCGACTTATATTAATATCTCGGAGGATCGAACACATAATCTTACTACTGAGCATTTGAAACAATACTTAATTGTTTGAGTTTACAAAAATATTAAATAATATTACATGTTACTGTACTAATTATCGTCTATCAATGAATAGTTGTACTGATTGTATGCTGATTTTGTAATTGTTTATTTTAGAATCAGCATACAATTAAAATATAACTTAGTTGTTTTTTATTTTTATTCCTAAAATTCATCATCAAATTGTTATATTTTTTCAGTTTTCATGTATATCTCAAGCATTTATGCATATTTGCATGCAAATCACGCTTTTTATGTTGCATATGGTTGTTAAATATAATGATATCTACACATTACTGTGGTAAACATGACCTTAACCATTGGAGGGAGCCGCAGGAGTAAACTATATTTTTAGGACCAGTAGCATAAAGTCAATATGGAAGCACCTAGATAAGATGAGGCGTTTGAATATCACTTACATGTAAATGAAAAGATTCATCATTGAAAGTAGGTAGTGCTTCGGGTAATAGTTAAATTGTTTAATTGTTAATGTATACATAGTAACATATTGATATTAAATATATTTCAATTGTTAAACATACCTGATTATGTTTGACTGTCTTGTAATGTCCACCTTTAGAAAATTTAGCTATATGGTAAAAGTATCCGGCAGTTATAGCTTTCCTTATATTAGCATCTTCAGCTAAACTGGACACCATTTCTATTTCTACTCTTTCCATAAGCCCGGCCAGCTGCTCCCTTACATCCCTGGCTCTCTTCATTGATCTGTATTGAATAAAGTTTTCGTAACACCATTGGACTGAATATTCAGATTCAACCCACTGATTATAAACATTCATCAATGTCAAATGATCACCATGCTTGTGATAAAAGTTTTTCCTGGCTGTGTCGGCGTGGATTATTTTATCTTTAGGTCTATAGAAGACTGAACTGTTCACTGACAACATGGCAGCAATTGTGACTATTTCTTCTGAACACTTATATCTGGAAAACAAAATGTAATTAAATTATTATCAGTTAATCTCTATTAATTGTAATAAATACATTACTTTCAATCATAAAAGTGTACAAGGGTCAAACTTACTTTTCACTAGCCAATAACATTTTTGCCAGCATAGGATCTGTAGGGAACTCAGCCATTCTTCTACCAGCTTTTGTCAGTTCACCGTGGTGGTTGAGAGCTCCCAGAGCATACAGTTGTTCAAGAGCCAAAACCAAAGTTTCATGGGGAGGAGGGTCTAAGAAATCAAAGTGGATCAGATCATTAATTCCTAGTGCCTTTAACATCAGAACAGCATTACCCAAGTTTATTCTTTGAATTTCTGGAACTGTATTGTCTTCCAGTTCATACTTGTAAGCCCATGCTGTGTAGAGCCTAAAACATTTTCCAGGTGCTACTCTCCCAGCTCTTCCGGCCCTTTGATTAGCTGAAGCTTTAGAAATAGGAACAACCATAAGACTTTCCATACCTGTCTTAGAGTTAAAATTATTTTGCTTAGCAAAACCTGGATCTATTACATAGATAATATTGTCTATTGTGAGTGAAGTTTCAGCAATGTTTGTCGCCAGCACAACTTTTCTTGCTCCTTCAGGAGTTGGTTCAAAAATTTTAGCTTGCATGTCACTCGGCAAATTAGCATAGACTGGTAAGATAACCAGTTCTTTTAATTTCTTGCCTATTCTCTTTGTTCGTTCCTGCAACATTTCAACACAAGTTTCAATTTCTTCCTGGCCTGTGAGAAAAACTAATATGTCACCAAGAGGTTGTGTAGCATGTATTTGAAGTACTGACACTACACTTGCATCCACATAATCAGCCTCAGGTGCTTTTGTGTAATATATATCCACAGGAAATCTCCTCCCTGGTATTCTAAAGATAGGTGCTTCATCAAAGAAATTCGAGAACTTTTCAGCATCTAGAGTAGCACTGGATATAAGTAATTTTAATTCAGGTCTAAATCTAGTAATGTCTTTTACAAGGCCAAATAAGATATCGGTATGCAGGGTACGTTCATGGGCTTCATCAATGATCATAACACTGTACGATGCTAAATCTGGTTCTGACAAAAATTCTCTATGCAGTGTACCATCTGTCATATATTTTATGACAGTTCGATCTGATGTACAATCTTCAAATCGTATACTATATCCAACTTCATTTCCCAGCTTGACATTCATTTCTTGAGCAACTCTTGCAGCTACTGACATAGCAGCAACTCTTCTTGGTTGTGTACATCCAATTTTCTTACCATCATTTGTGAAACCTGCCTCATGTAAGTATTGGGGTATTTGAGTTGTTTTACCAGATCCAGTTTCTCCCTCAACAATTAGAATTTGATAATTCTTTATGGCTTCAATTAGTGCTTCTCTGAATGGGTAAACTGGTAGAGATTTCTTTGTTTCCTCTATAGTCATCCGTATCTTTTGATGCTCTGAAACTTCTTCACTTTCTTTTTTCTTTTCTTTATTGCCTTCAAGTTGTAGGGCTTGGATAAAATCAATTTGTTCATCCAATAACAATTCATACTCGTCTTGTGTCTTTGAATCTTTAGCACCAAATTTAAAAAAGGCAGATTTAATTTGTTCTTGTTCCCACTTTCTTTGTTCAGAATGAGGCAACTTTTCATTTTCATCTACCTCAATGTATTCTCCTGAAAATAAAACGAAAATGTTTAGTTTAACTAGCATTTTTACAAAATATTTATTGGTATTAATTGTAAGCTTCAATAAATGAATTACTTGCTTAATATTCTGATGTTATAGAAACGTAATGTAAAAATATTTTCACTGTAGCCAATGGAACCTACAGATATGGTTCAAGCATCAACTTTGTTGGAGAAATAATGAATGTATGTGAGACATTAATATTCAAAAACTTCAAAAATTAAATAGTAAAAATGATACCTACACTATAAAATAATTATATACTGTGCAATCGTCACATTCGGCCAATTATATTTCATAAAATGAATAAATACCTTTTTCGCCTTTCCCTAGGTCCTGTGGCATATGATACCTCTGGACATTTTCCAACTCTCGAGCTTTCTCATGTTCCTTGGCTAATTGCAGCAATGTCTTCTTGTGTTCTCTTTCCTTTTTCTCTCTCTCTGTTAGTCTAAAAATTCCACAAGAATATGCTAATTTAATAGGTAAAACTCTGGATTCAAAAAATTATTAACAACAATATATATATAAAAACAAATATACACACATACAACAATAACAATATATATGTAAAAATAACGTTATTTAACTCAGACCTATATAAAATTCTTAATGTATAGATTCATTAAGGAAAACATCTCCAGACTTACAGATAAAATAAAAATATCTAGTTGTATGTGTCCCTGAGTAGCAAACAAGCATGCAATCCATTGGACGGTAGGTGGCCATGAATCAATCAATCAACAGTAATCGATCTCAGACAAGATCTCTTAGTCGTAACTGAGGTTGAAGATGTGTTGCTATTCATCAGGACTAACTTAGAATGCCTCAGATTAGTATACCTCCCTTACCACATCATTCCAAGTAGATTATGGCAGCTTAACAAATTATTTAAACTCTGCTGTTATTACGCCGATGTGACTGTGGTGGTGGTATCTCTGGAATCGAACCAGAAATGTTCCTTCAATGAAATAAACACTGATATACTTACACACTTGCGTCGAAAAGATATTCATCGTCTGCGATGTCGGCTTCTAGTTCTACTACTTTGTCATCTTTACGTTTCTCCAAATACTTGCGTCGAGACTGTACACGTAGTTTGGGCAGTATTTTGTCCCTGTCTTCAGCTTCTAACTTGAGACGCTTGGCCGCCTCCTCATATGATCGTTTGTTAGATCCCTCGGCGACTTTCTTCACTTTACTCTCATCACGTTTCCGTAATCTCTTGGCAAATTCATCACGCTCTTTAAGATCTTTCAAGCGATTCTCTTCGTCGCTGTCCGATTCTGATGAGGAATGATGCCGTTTTCCACGCTTTTCCATTTTGTGCTTAATTCAATTTATTAAGGATTATTTTTTTAGGCAATACACAATAAGTAAGTTATACTTAACTACTTCATATGATGTACATATTTGTATAAATAAACAAATTTTATAATACAATCACTTGAATTCGTACTCATAGAAGTCGATGTGATCATTGTCAGATGTGACGTTTGTGAAGTTCAGTAATAACAATAATGACATTGTCATCTTGACAGTTGTTTTTCTTAAATGTTTTTTTTGTGCAATAATAAATTGTAATAACTGCCGTTATCTATATCTTTACTTTTTTTTTTATTAATAATATATTATTATTATTATATAATAAAGCTGAAGAGGTTGTTTGGTTGAACGTGCTAATCTGAGGAACCACAGGTACGCAATGAAAAAATATTTTTGTGTTCAATAGTTACTTTATTGAAAAAGGCTATAGGCTATATGATGCTGACATCATGCTATGTTTGTTTGTTTGTTTTTCTTCTATAGTAGTGGGTGAAATCGCGGGGCACAGCTAGTTAAAAATAAAAATATAACATTACATGGATATTTTTTTCGTAAACTGAGTAACAATACATATTTAACAATGATTCTACTTTAGTAATTGAATATATATTTTGATAATTCAGATTCAAGTAGAAGTAGAGAAGCGGTCTCAAGTTTCCCAGACAAGGTTGCCAAGGCTTTCAACCTTTCCTCTTTTCTTCCTTTCATTTGATTTGTATTTAGGTGATGCCTACCAATATTTTACTTTATTCGGATTATGAATTAAATTATAGTGCCGCTCTAGTTCAAAAAACTGTACCGCTCTAGCGTTGCGCGCTTTGTTTTCTACATAACATCAAGCTTCTTTCCATAAGCTCTGTCTCAGTTTAGAAGACCTGGTCCTTGAGATAGATGTAAACGGAATTTAACTTGAATTGATTTGTAATTACATTTTTTTTATTTTTAATGTTATCCGTACTAAATAGGTAAGCAAACCTATTTTTAACAAAACGAAGACGCGATGTGCTCTCTTACTCTCACTTTAAAAGAGGCACGTGGCATTCAGAATGCTTTTTTACTGCTAACGGACGAGCGATAGATCGCGCCCACATGTTCTAGCTGAGAGTCGTTTCAAATAAAAAAAATACCCGTCCTATTAATACCGGTACATAGCATAAATATCTAGTGTGACATAATATAAAAAATAAATATGTACTTAAATGTCATACAAATATAGAAAAGGTATTCTCCGGATGTCATAATTAATAAGATTTTCGTGTAGAAAATTATAACAGACTTTCTACATACCTGTTTTCCTTTCTTAATTGTCGTAATTGAATAATTTTAATACCAATTTGGTATTTTAAAATATGTTCAATCGGGTGTTTAAATGGTAAGTAAGAAGGTACTATTAATAGATAGGAATTCTTAAGCGAACTATAAACCTTAATATATATAGCGAATTGAGAAACCTCCTCCTTTTTTGGAAGTCCGTTAAAAATAAACTTGCCTCCATATTTTACAGTAAATCGCTAACTTCTACCATTAGACGGGGCTTAAATACGGTTATATGGAAGGAAGGGCTAATGAGATGTTCTAAGGCTATGCAAAAAAAATTAGAATTACCCATTATTCATGGCCCTACAGCGGATGAGGTTTGAATATCTTTTTACGACTAACTTTTCAAATTACTTTACAAACTTTATAATTACTTTAGTTGTTTACTTCAGTCACTAGCGATAACTTTACAAAACATGTAATCGAGTGTTGTAGAATATACGGCGCAGAATGAAAGTAATTGTTTCAAAATAACGGACATTAATCTTTGTCCATATGTGTATGTATTGAGTTACCTGCCAATAACTATGTTATCCTACTAGAACATAAGGACCTATTTTATTATTTTCTCTGTGTGTGTGTTATTTTAGAAATGTCTTAACTAATTTTGACGGGTTGAATTTACTTATATTTTTGTGAGCCTCATACGCAAGCTCAAACTCGCTCATCGAGCTATGGAGAGAGCTATGCTTGGTATTGCCCTACGTGACAGAATTCGCAACGACGAAATCCGTAGGAGAACGAAGGTTACCGACATAGCTCTCAGAATTAGTAAGCTGAAGAGGCAATGGGCAGGCCACATCGTTCGTAGGACAGACAACCGATGGGGTAGAAGAGTCCTCGAATGGAGACCACGTCTGGGCAAAAGGAGTACAGGCCGCCCCCCTACCAGGTGGACTGATGACCTG
>MOOZ01000092.1:1268125-1287567 GCA_002930495.1 Cecropterus lyciades | reverse complement strand
AGGTACACATATACGTCGACCGGATTCAACTATATCAGGTTACTTATTTTCATCATCAACTCATTATTGCACATCGTTTTATTAAAATCAGTCGTGCGTACTTGGGATTCGAATCTCGGACCCTCGATTGAGAGGCCGAGTTTCAACTATTACGCTATCACTGCAAATAAATAATAATTCTTATTTTAAGTGACCTTATACGTGTTATAAAGAGCTGTATAAAGATTCTTCAAAAACAATATTCGATATCTAGATGTCTCTATGTACGTCTGTCTGTATATTTATATGCACATATTCTGAGTTTATACTATTTCAATTATAACAAGAACATATTACATACAGCGGCTGGTGAAAACACTGTCATCACTTACAACATATAAGGTAGTCTGACTGAGCCATCGCATTTAGTACTCAAAATGTTTTTGGATGCTTACGCAAACGTCACGATTTAATTCAACGGGAGGTTAGGGTACGGAGATAAGGCGGGATAGCCGAGAATAATTGGATTACGTAACGAGTTCCCGGCTTACTCTTTCTCTTAAAGTGTAAAGAAATGTGGTGAATATTAAGTCTATTTGCTTTTGATTAAAACGTTAAGAGATATAAGATAAATTCTGTTTACAGACGTTCAAAGACGACTGTGTTTAACAGTATTGACTTATATCCAACGTTTTCTGCGAAGCTAATAAATGATTTGCATCTTAATACAACCGCAATGTAATCGCCCCGGTTCCGCATGTATAATGTACATCGCATCATTTATCAACTTTTTTAACTTATATAATATTGTGGTGTAAGTATAATAGCACTCCCATTTTTCCGTGGATATCGTAGGAGGTGACTAACAGGGAAAATCTAGGAGACGCTAGTTTTTCTGTGTAAAATAACAACCGACTGCGGTTAGTAAAATCTGGCCAAAATTCCCATTAGGAGAGACTTAGCTAGAGCTAAATGCGAATCGAATACATGTACTAAGGGTCTCTTAGGACACAAAAAAATTAAAAAACAATAAAGGTGTAAAAATGTATTTTATTTTATTTCTATATTTTATGGTCATTATTATTTACCTGACTTACATTTAGCCGGCTTTTACTATATTGTGTTTTACTTTAGTTTGAGCTTGCGCTGTAATCGCACCCAGTAGGATACTTATGTGTAATTACCCCCAAAATGGCGCTTACAGGTACCCACCATTTTTATAAAGAAAAAATAAAAATAAGTTGCTATCATGAAAATATTGATAAGATGATCTTAAAAAATAGTAAAGTATTGCGAAATTACAGATAGGCACGTCATGATATGCAGATGAGGCTTATACTCTGTGACCGTTACTACGCTATTAAAAATGAAATTGGTTTGTTAACAATGTGGCTCCCGGGGGCGATTTTTTAATTTCATCGAGCCCCAAAGAGAGCCGTTTGTCACAGGCTGGTCAATCAATTTTTAACACCATGATTGGGAGTTGGTTTAAGTGTCATATATACTTTAGGAAATAGGAATCTGCATATAAAGTATTAACATTTTTATGCGAAGAGCTTCATTACTAGAGCGAACTTTTTGAATATAAATATTTAAAGTTACTATGACTTAATATGTATTTATGGAATGTAATATTGATTTTATTGGTAATATTGGTTCATGTTTACAGCACAAATGTTCAACCGTTGCAACTGCTATTGAATAAAACCTATGATGATAAAATAATGATAGCATTGGATCGCTTTTGAGATATGATTTAATAATGACACGATGTGATATATAAGATATTATATAATTAGTGTTAGAATTGAACCTTGTGTCTTCACTTCTTCGCTAGTGATTTTTTTATTGGATACCTTTGGATCTGAAACAGTCGCCAGCAGTCTAAACATATGACGTACCTTATCACAGATATTAAGATCAGCGCCATGCGAGATGAGCAGGCGCACAATCTGCGTGTGTTGTCGTTCCACGGCGAGGTGGAGGGCGGTCTGTAGGTTCGCGTTCTGCAGGTCGGGGCGGGCGCCGCCGCGGACGAGCAGCTCCGCCACCTCCGCGTGGTTGTTCAGCGCGGCGAGGTGCAGCGCGGTGTAGCCGTCATCCTTTGCGTCGTCTACTATCCACGGCCGCGGCAGCTTTCCGAGCATTATCTTCATGGCGCTGAAATTAAAATTTCTTTTATGAAATAGAAGTAGCAATGAAACGTCAAGTCCAACTGATTGTAAGTGGTTACAGCCACATTAATCCCACACCAAGTAGGACAGGAAATGTATCAATCGAAGTGCCTCATATTCAAGTAGACATCATATGTCTACTTTACCACATCAGAGTGCAGCACGATTTTATCAGCAATTTGAACGGATAAGGTTCTTAGTGGTCTATTAATGATTTTTTGATTACGTAAACAACATCACAACATTAACATTCTACGTGGCATATCCGTCACTATGTTAATAGTGTTTTAGAGTTACTGTCCTTGTCAGACATTATATACTCGCCTTCCTAAGTCTAGTCTACGAATAGTCTGCACTCAACTTATTGTAGTTTAATAGACCTATCTTATCAGTAATGTTATAGCAGTGTTAAGAAAAAAATATATACTCTACAATTAAATAAATTGATTAATTATATAATTTTACAGGTAAACAAGCCATCTCAACACAAAAGACGTCCTACCTAGGATATTATTCAAATAAACATTTGTTCGACGTCGCGATATTGAAACCTTTAGAAACCTTGCCGACAAGTTTACTAATTTGGTCTAACTTGATTACAATGTACAAAGTAACTAAGACAAACCGAGTCAAAACCAAGTTTTGTTTAAGTACAGCGACTGAGCTTCGGAATTGGCCCCCACGCAGCCGCGCTCAATTCTGGACCTCTTGCTGAGGTTTATTATTAACTCTCTCAGTTTTTCTTACTAACGTTTTTGTTTCCTTAATTTAAAATGAGATACAACCCGTTCTCGGTTTCGTTTCAAATCTCATTTTAATAGCTACGACTCTGTTGCAGAATATAACCAGGAACGAGGTGGATGAACTGAAAAACAGAAATAGACCAAGTCATGCGTTTCTGTTCCGAAAACAAAATCAAAAGGTAGAGGTGCGATAGATACAGAGCGAAAAGCTAGTTGAATAAGTTCGTGTGCGATCAGCGGTCGTTCTCTTATTGTTAAATGACAAGTTAGCATCCGCACTTAAGTTTAATGATCCTGTAGCTGGCAACAATAAATTAGGCGGTACGCATTTTAATATGGCGTGTCATGTTCAAAGAGTAAAAACGAACGAACTAATTAAATAAGGTCAAACGTCGTGAACGGCGCGCGGCGACGGATCGCCCGCGGCCGTCCTACGTACAACAGTTAGGCTCCGCGCATCGCGTCTCGCGCGCATCGACCACGCGCCACGCGCCACCATCTCATGACCACATCCAATTCAAATCATTACAGCGAAATTTAGATTAGTGCACAAATTCCAGTGTCATCTTTATTTCAACACGGTAGACGAGTGACAGAAAAGTTTAAACGTGCGTAAACCAATGTCCAATCGTTGTCTCTTTCATATTACATTCGGTAAGTTTGGTGACGATGAATTCATTACTTCCAAAAGAATCCATTTTATTCATCGCAAATCACGGTACATTCCCACCAGTCCGTGCGTTAAAACACGAGATGGTTTCAGACGAGTGTTGAAAACTTTGTTAATGAAACGGCTACACGGAAGGAGCCTCACTAAACACATCGAATTAACTTTGTTTCACTTGAAGTACTTTGAATTCATTTATACGAATGTTAATTAAAATGTTCAAGAACATACTCACTGAATAAATCACATGATTAAAATGTCTCTTTTCGTATCAAATACAGGCGTATATGTGTGCGGTATGAAATTCATTACGTATTTTGGTTGTAATTACACATCGTTTTATGCGGTTGGTGGGCAATTACTCCGATTATGTCCTGCTCGCTTCTCATTGAAATCAGAATGACGCCATTGTAATAATGCGTTTTTGTAATTAAACAGCTGCCATAGACACATAAAATGCAAAGTCAATGTAGAGCAACACTAAAGTACACTCAGTACACTAATATACAAACAGATCCATGATATTGGATCCTACATTACTTTAACTAGGCTTATGGTTACAGAGTCATAGTAGTTATAGTAGTAGTAAATAGCTCAGTTTAATAGCTTAAAAAATAAATAAATATAACAGCGAACATATTTGTCTTGCTATTTGTTAAGCAAGGAATGAAAACTAATTATCAGATAAGTGCCACATTTATTGAATAATAAATGCAATTATCACTGGTAAGTCAAATATTTATGATATAAGTGGTAGAGCACCATCCAATACATTTAGACACTTTCAAATGTAAGTAAGTATAATAACAATTTGACGAGACATAATCAATGATAGAGACGCAGAGTTAACAAACAAAGCGATAAAAGCTCTGTAAAAACAATCTGAATTTGTGATATTTTGCAATTATTGCATAGTTCTGTATAAGACCCTGGAACGTATGAAAGCATTAAATGTATAATTATTAAATATATTTTAGTTAAACATATTTATATATGTCAATACTTTTCATAGTTTTATAATTCATTTATATATCTTGTTCTTTGATATCGCATAAAAACACATTTCTTTAATAAAAAAAAGGATTTACTTAGTTACGTCTTAGTATTCATAAATCCTAGCCTGAAAAGAATCATGTATCATCAAATTCTAATTATCTTATCAATAAGTAACTTAACAATTTATAGAACGAACTGAAATTATTTTTCATAGTTTTCATACACATTCATGCCAACTTCGCTCTTTTATAAAGATTTGTTGAAAGAAAATCCTACCAGCCGAACCATTCTTCACAATGGACGTTTTACAAATGTTAATTGGATACATTGGATTTCACTAAAATTAATATCCGCTCAAGATGACGAAAATCTACGAGACTCGAGACTGAAAAGTGAACACCGCAAGTATAGCGTGCTTTAGATGATTAAGAAATGGTACAGCGACAGACTTGAATAAATCTTAATGTATGAGTAAGCACATCGCATTTGTACAATTCTTTAGCAGCTTATCTTACTTTCTTTATTTCTTAATTATCATATGGAAGTAGCAAACAAGCATGCAGTCCACCAGATGATAAGTGGTCATTGCCGCCCATGGACATCTGTAATCAACCCTAGGTAAGATCAAAGTCTCACCTAAGGTTAGCCACAGATGCGTTGCTACCCCTGAGGACTAAGATCGAATGCCTCTGAAAAGTATGTCTCCCTTACCATACCCTTCAGACCAGAATACAACAGCTCAAAACACTGCTATATTAGGCAGAAATAGGTGTGACGGTAGTGCTTCCGGAGTAGAACCACAAACAGTTTTACCACCTTCAGAACATAAGATCAGAATCATACCTCAGTTTGACACAGATGCGTTACTACCCCGTAAGTCTCCCTTACCACATCCTGCAGACCATAAAACAGCAACTTATAATATTATAAAGGCGAAAGTTTGTGAGAATGTATGTATGTTTGTTACTCTTTTAGCCGCCGGTAAAAACTGCCGATCAGATTTCATTGAAATATGGCACATACATAGATAGTGTATGTCATGGATTAACAAATAAAATACACATTACCGCAGTACAAGAGTCCGAAGCGCTCGGTGCAGCGGGAATAAGCTAGTATTTAAATAATTGAGTAAATCAGGCTCAACTTTCCAACTAAAAGTAATCGTTTGCTGTTCGCCAATAAATAATTTACCTCTCCCAATATCGTCTGGCGCAAAAGACGTCTATATAGTTTCAACTTGCTATGTAAGTGCTACAGTTGCTCGGAGACTTGCGAAGTATTGCTACAGGATAGAGTTTACAAAGAAATGTTGAAGTGGAGGAGGCTCCCTCCCCAAGTTCGATGAAACAATGCGCTGTTTGAACTTAAATAATTGCAACTCTAGGGGTTTTTGCGATTTATGCGAATCGGGCGTCTGAAGTTAAGGTGGAAGATGTTTATATGTGTTTTTGCGATATTATGTTTTTATAAAAACTAAGCAATAAATACTTATATTTTAAACCATTATGCGATCTCCACCAATACCGTAGTTATCGTCGTATGGACATTATAGTAAATATGTAAATGAGTTGCAAACTTGCTGCTCAGGGGTAGTGATGCGATACACTTACCTAACTATAACTTCATATACACTTAACTATTCCAATGTACTTTTAGATTTTCACGTACATACAAGCAGGTGAACATTTGCTACGACAATTAAATAAAAAACTTGAAGAAGGCTTTTAGTTAAACATTAATAATTATTTGCTTGGGAACCCTTCTCGTGAAGTAACATAGCATCATCACGTCTTGAGTGACTACTTGTGACAGATTCTACAGAGACGATCTATTGGATGATTAAAAAGCGTCCGATTTGACGGATTTAACTTCATTCAGTCTCTTTATCAATTTGCATTGTACTACAGTGGAGGTATGTTTAGTAGGTTAAGTCTCCTCTTAGTTTACCCATCCTAGTAGTGAAATGACATCCCTGCAGCCAGATCTAATATTAACGACTTGTTTTTTTAATCCTGTTGATGGTAAGTGGTCACTGCGGCCTTATGTAAACAACGTCATATAGAACAGGGGTTCTATCTGAAGTCGATCACAGATGCGTTGCTACTCCCGGGAACTAAGATGGTCGCCTCATATATAAGTGAGCCGATTGATTGATCCTTTGTAATATGAATAAATATAAAATATATACAGTTATTGGGAAGTATTATACCAAGTTATTATGATTATAGTATAATATCGTAAGATCTCTCGTGTATCTAAAAGAACATTTAAGCATATTATTACTCATCTTTTCAGGAGCAATGTCGAAATTTCCTCCGCTATGCGGATCTTCCACATCTGATGTGCGGGTTCATTAATGGACCCATGACTCACAGGTATAATTAAAACTAGGTGAGGAATTAATACATACCATCTGCTCACACAAATTCATTGAAGTATTTTAAAGCACGAGTACTCCTACATTACAAGTTACTGCGTTAAACAAAACATTATTTCATTTATTATTATATAACTTACAGATATTTCATTGTACATGGTGTTCCAAAATTACTGGAAATATCATCTTATAAGTGCAGTCGTTAGTAAAAAATCCGATCGACTTCATGCCTTTATAATTCAATACTATACTTTATTCAGTGTAGCAATTACACTGTATTACATAAGAAATGTTTACAAACGCGTGTGACAGCATTTTACAGTTTGTGTTTAATGTTAGTAACAAAGTTTTCGTTTTGTCTAAAATACACGTTGTGTTACAAAAGTGGATCGCACATTTTAAATTACAATGAGCAGCGCACCACTTTAAAGTATCTGAATAGCGTTTGAATCACAAGCGTTCTGTTCACCGCTTTACGATTTAAACAATAACGTAATGAATCAATGCACACGCGTTGTCTCATCGATCTGTAACGGATACTATATAACCGTTTTTCGATTTACAAATTCAAAATTGTGAATAATTTACGTGACGAACAAATAGAATCAATAGGCTGACAGTTAAGAAAAGGTACTTATTTTAGGATGGTGTTTAGTACTCGATTTACATACTAAATACCAAATTAAATTACAATGTTGATGAATAGTGAGCGCGCAACGCCTGACCGTGTAGCCAAATTAAAAAATCTTGCTGAAAACAAATGTGTGTAGAAACAAATGAATGCGCTTAATAAAATAAGTCGCTAACGCAATGGTACCCAAATTATGGGGACTTTCTACAATAGCTTAATGGCATTTTTTGATGTAATTCATTATTATAATTTTATATTTTATTACGTGGCAGCATAAATTATTGTAAGGACCAATATGTCCTTCGTTTTATCTATCACGCTGTATAGGGCAGATATGAGTAGGTAGTCCAAACGATCATATTCCTACAACGGCGAGCTGATTCCCCGCGGATCCAGAATAGTAAGTTATGGTAATGCGCGATTGGGGCAGCGGCGGGCAACCGTGGCCAATAACAATGTCACATTAATATTCAACAGACGCTCCTTAGCCGCTCGTGCTTTGCGCCCACCATCGCTATTCTTTGCGTACGTAAGTTACATTGATTCAGCTAAGATGTGCATCTTAGCTGAATCAATGTAACTTAGGTACTGAAATTCATGAAACAATTGACATTATTTTATATGTTACTAGCTGAAGTACACGTGTTTCGCTTCGTGATAAAAAAATCGTTTTATTCGCTAACCGTTGGAGGTACATGAAAAGTGAAAAGGCTTTTCCGGATAGAAAATTGAATGTTAACCTCGTATATGCTGTCAAAAGTTTCCTGGTTCTAGGTTTCTTTTTTAATTTAAAATGAAAGTCTGAAACTAAAGTGTGTCGTAATGTCACTAAAAAAGTCATCATTTTTTAATAGCAAATAATATCCAAATCAAAAGTAGCTTGACTGACCAGTTAAATAAGCTACATCCATGAAAAATTTCATGTAAATCGGACCAGTGGGTCTGGCGTGATTGCGTAACACACAGACACACACCATCTCATTTTTATATATTAGTATAGATAGAAGCATGACGTTAGAATGTAGTTTCACTGATGATATGTGGCTACTACAGGCCGCTACATCAACCACAGATACGATTAGGATGCTAGCTGTCATGACCATAGGTGCGTTGCTATTTCTGAGGACTAAGTTGAAACGCCGTCCTGTTGAAATGTCTTCCTTAGAAAGGCGGAAATAGATGTGACGGCAGTGCCGCTGAAGGCGAACCACAATGGATTTCTAATAATTTCAAAGTATGGTTAAACATATTTATCAAAATTTAACACCGACAATAATACAAACAATCACAAAGCTTAAACCGATTTATCTAGAAGCTTGAAAAATTTCACAGGGATTCCCATAACGTAGATAGGATTTTTGAAATATCATACACTATGGAGGCTAAGTAAGGCATATAAAATTGTGTATTTTTAAGAAGGATGGATTAATCACATTTATATTACCGCGTAAATCCTACGTTGTAAAAGAAATAAAACTAAAACTTATTAAACAGTTTTCAAATCAGACTAATCAAATACCACCATCTTTGATTGTAGAGCTACAAAGCTGGAGTACATCAAGTTAGTAGTAATGACTATGAAAATGGATATTGTTTGTACGATGCAAAGTTGCAACCCCTTTATACCTATAAGGATATTTTTTTCCTGTTTACTACTTCGAAACATTGCGATATCAAAATGCTAACAAAACTATGTTGCTTTCAGGCAGACAAAAGATGAGTTGGCCGTCGTCCCACTTGTTTGTCTACGAAAGTTTGCCAAAATTCTTTTATTGACTGAGTGAACGTAGAGGCTCGCTTTACGGCTAGCAGCGGGAATTCTCGGCCACAATACGTCGCCACTATTTCGATCGAACTATTCAACTCGACAAACATCGTGCTCAGCACCTACATACGTAACATAGCTATAACCAATGTTCCTACATTTTTATTTTTTTTCGTCGATAAAAGCTAGAAGTTATTGACACCGCTACATACCTACTGAAAACGATTTGTGTGCATGCCTATGCCATTGGTAATGCGAATTACATTTTTTTTGATTCGTGCATTCGTGATGTTTCAGAGGAGGTCAGTGAACGCCGGGGATTGCCAGATCTTGTGATCGGAACTATGTATAGCCCGACTACCCCGCGGGAGGTGACAGTGGTAGATGGTGTATAACTAATAATAGCCTCCCCTCCAGCGCGATCATCGGAACGCTGACGGGAGCGCGCACATGTGGCGCCCGGCGGCGGCGTCGTACTCTGGCGTGCACGTTTATTTTCGAAACGGTCGTCACGCGGCGCGGTTTACAGTGCTCCTTACATAAGACACTCCGTCGACTCCGCGGACGAGACTCCGCCGTGCACCGCCACGGCACCCGCAAGCTGCAGGTCGGTGCACGTTCGAGAAACCGATCCGATGGACGCTCGCCGTCCGATCTATTTCGGGAAAATACAAATTTGGAATGGATGGTACTCGCGACTCGAAAGCAAACTCCGCCGGTTGACTCCATTTTTAGAGCTGGTCTGCGCGTGCGCACACAGCGCACCGCCAGTGCTCGACGAGCTGCCATCACGCCGTGTCGCTCGCTACCACCCGGTCTTTGCGTCGGGGGTTCTCGCGTCGCGTTGGTCTCCCTGCCATCCACCCGAAGATGGCACCGTAACCGCAACGTCCTTCGTACTTTAGCACTGACCGCAAATTACCAGTGTTATGGCACGGACATTCATACGTTAGAAGAGCGAAGATACAGCCTTGCGCTAGTTCCGTGCTTCCTTACTTCCCATAGTGCTTATATTCGTATGGAATGTAAAGAAGTATGGAGCTGCGCGGGCGTGCCCGCGGGTCAAGTTATCGGAATCAACGTTACCCATCAGTGACAAGACTATATTATAGAACTACATATGTGTGCCTATAGTTTTCATAGTGTTATTGCATTTAATGAACTGTGTGGTACGGGTTTGTATGTGATCAGATTATGGAAATTAAAATTTTATGTGACATCTAGGTAGGTTAATGTTACATGACCTTATTTTTAGTATAAAAGTTTAACGCTGCTGTTGTGCTTAATTTGGAAAAAAATATATATGTATTTTGTAGTTAATACAGTAATAATAAGCCACAAAGTCAAAGGAAAAATGTGGCATGTTGTTCGAAATGAATTTGTTTATTGAGTGGCTAGTTGTCGTAAAATAACATCTGGCGGCAGGAGGTAACAGTTCTGACTAAAGCAACATAAATAAACGTGAGGCTTGCTCCGCCCGCAGCTCCAATCTAGTCTGCGCACTCCGGAATTATATTTAGCCGGAAAGGAATGAAAGGTTGGGTTATGTTACATATGACAACGAGCTTTCTTAAGAACGAAAGAACGCCTTTCACATATTCCTTTAAATATATAATCGAGATTTAAGTCTTTCTTTTATAAAGCTGACTTAAGCGAGCATCTTTGGTCGGATACGAAAATAAATATAAATGCAAAATATAAAACAAACAAATTGTACGAAGCCCGATACCTTGTATTTCTTTTGTTTTATAGATATAGAGAGCGTTGCATTGCCGAGAACGACGTGACATTGTCAAAGTGTGCAAGACGTGGATAAAAAAGGGGAAACACAAAAAGCGGTGTTGGGCCGCGCCTGCGCCACATCTGGAGGAACACTGCATCTCATTATGCGGATCGGTCGCGGCTGAATGGGCGGTGCGGTGCCCTCGCCTCGCTCGCCGGCCGGCACAATGTCTTCACTAATGTTAGGATCGGCACATACCCCATTGTTCCTTTATACCACTAACATTTATTGTTTTAACGACCTTTCCCAGTAACCCGCCCGGCGTAGCGTAATATTCATTTTTATAAACGATCCCTTTTTTTACGATCGATTTTTGTTCATTTGCTCGGGAAATAGCGCGCACGTGTACTTCGATACCATGAATAATAATTAATCATATAAACTCAAGCACAGACAATATTATTTATATATTGTGTTATTTACATCCAGGTATACGGTAGTAGAAAGGAAGGACCTTTTTTTGAAAAAAAAAATGTAAACCATAGGTAGTGGAAGTATGGTTAGAATTCCATACATTTTCCATTTATTTGTTTATAAAATAAGGATTGATTACATCGCGTGATGATTAAATCTTTTAACCAATACATTACATGGTTATTTGTTAGTTATTTTTAGATATTACTTTTATAAAACCATGGATTAATTTCATATAGTCTATTTCCTTTTCATTTTTCAGTCTTAATTAATATGTATCATAAATTTTGTAAGCATGAGTCTCGTTTCTATTTGAAATAATTTCGGGGAATCTCTGAACGACCTAATCATCTAACGGCGGACGTTCGTGACTCAATGGTCGGGCGATGAAAGCCCAGTTGTACCATTATTTTCTTAATGGATTATCTTTGTAGCATGTTTCATATAATTTACATAAACACCACGTAAATTATTTACCACTGCTCCGAAAATGCAAACAAGGTATCCATTTTTAGTTATTTAGGTATACTTGATAAATAAATAAATTTATGTTATATTTAGGTGTTATATTGTAGTAATGTTATGTTTATTCATCTATTTTATTTTAAACTAGGATGTCGACATAGAGTTTTTAAATGTTAATTGCTCACATGGGTGGCAGACACAGTGCTTGTACCAAAACCCATTCTTTTGCTACTCATGGGAGTGTAAATGTAAATCGCTTATGTGTATTCCATGTGTATATGTTTTACTCTTCAGATCAGAACACAACATATATTTAAAGCGGAAATGCTCGTGACGCCATTACCACGAAGATAAATATTGATTTTTGTCGCAGAAACATGAGCTCTCTTTAATGAAGGATGAAATTGAAGTTTGATACATTCTTGTAGAGTCAATTTATGATAGCTTACTGTTCTAGGTTTTATCATTTAACATTTTTCTCATAGCACTTTAAATCTACATATAATCCAATCTGTTCATTTATTCAGTATCATATTACTTACTGTCTTTGTGGCGATTTGTGTTTAAATATAATCAACACACAATCGCGCTAAACTTATATAAATTTTAAATTCTACTGTAATTTCTTATACGAGTATAGATAAAGAGTTTGTACACTTATTATACGTGTGAGTAACATAAAGCCGACTCCATTTATTTTGAATTTCATAGTTATGAAAGTTAGGCGAAGGCGCCGAATTTTCAACTGTACAAAGCGAGTGTACAATCTAAGTTTCGCGACTACAATACCTGGGGAATGGATTGTCGCTCGCTACTAGGTAAGCAGTGCTTTGTAAGTTCCAAAAAGATTTTCGATTCAATGTGCGCCAATACAGGTATGAAATGTTTGGAAAGAGACTTTTAGTTGCAAAATTTATGAGTGCTGTCGCGGTATTCCTAGTATACACTTATACAGGTATTGACTAATTTAAGTGCTAGATTATGTTTGAAAAGTAAAAATTGAAGGTAGTGGAACCCATTGTCGTTTGACTTTGGAACCTAAAACAGCAGTGTTAGGTGCTGTGTTTTGGTCTGGAGGGTGTGGTATCTGGGATTGATCTTACAATCAGGTGGACTGCATACTCATTTGCTACTTCAATATTATAAAAAATGGGCATTACTACAAATTTTAGTTGCTTTGAATGTATTCGACGTATTAACGACTTGTTCAACATATTTTAACAGCAATAAAGCTGAGGTGTAAGTTAAGAATTTCTACAAATTGATGATTTTTTTAACTTCACTATTATTTTATTATCATTTAGATAATGTTAAAATGAAATACGTGTAGGCAATGAAATATCAGTAAGACTAAAATAAAAAAAAAAAAAACAATATTTATTGTATACATACATATCTGTTATATGTATAATTACTAAGTCAAGAACAACCTTTGACAAAAAATATTAAATTAAATATACAACTACATTCAAATAAGATAGATTATGTAATCAACTAATTAATTAATCAATAGTTAGTATGTATAGTATATATTGTTATTAAAATAGCCAAATATTTGGCAAAGAAAAGTTGGACTGGATTATTGATGCCTGATAATAGGAATAGATTAATCAAAGTTCATATCTATTGAACACTTCGATATCTTACACAAGTGACTAATGACATGATGGACTTCTTATATGAAATCTTCAAATGACTCTGATCATAATGTCACTGAAGCGTATCTTTATTCGAATATTTTTGTGACACGGCAAAGGGCGTTACGCTCCATGGGAAATGGGCGATGCCCGACCCAAACACTGGTTTCTTTTGTAATACTTATGGTAATTACGGACGTACGTACGTTTTCTTAATTTTTTTATGAATTATCTCAATCAGTTATAGATGAAGCTGAACTTGAAATTGTTTACTGACACACCGTTGGCAGGCAGGCAGTCCGACAGTGTGTATCAAGTACATTATATTAGGCAAGTGCGGGTTGGTAAACTTCATACGCCTTATATACATCATATAAAAATGAAAGCGTGTTTGTAAATAGCATATTCTTGCAAAAATAAAAATAGATTGGATGACCCAGAGTAATAAATAATAAAATAAGTTCTATATATTTCTTTCATTATCTGTTTGTTTGTCTGTATGTTTGAAATCACATCAAATATAAGTACTAAATTTAAGTCAAAGGATTGAAAATATTATATTTAACAGATTGTCCATATCGTCAGTAAATATTTAATCATACTTACATTAAAATCGACCAATCTAACAAGGGTTATTTCAATGTAAAGTGATACATATTTTTGAATACTGAGGTTTCACTCAGGGCAAATCTAATACAAAATATTATACAGACCGCAGATACGTAAGATTTTTTTAAACATAACATAAACGCTTTCTACACTCATAGCCCCACAGTAGAATTTTCTCCTGTGTCGTGGGTGCCATGGACACACAAAGACGAATACACAAACNNNGAAATCTAAACTCATCAGTCAGATTTCTGTCTGGCCGGGGATCGAACCCGGGACCCACTGCGTATCAGACCGGTATGGTAACCTCTCCGCCACGCGGGTCGTCAAGATTTGGCACGATATTTTCGATTTAAAGGTAGAACCAGTGTAGTTCGACCGTTGAAGTACCACCGTTACACCTATTTCTAGCGTGAAGCAATTCTTGCGTTTCGGTGAAAGGGTGTGGTTGCCGGTTCACTTATTTATGAGACGACCATCTTAGTCCTCTGGAGTAGCAACGCATCTGTGATCGCCTTCAGATAGAATCCCTGATCTATATGAATGTACAGATGCCTATGGGCGGCAGTGGCCACTTAAAAGTTTAAACTTTACAAAATACCTAAAAGTCATAAAAACATATTAAAGTATATATGTTTTTAAATACCTTCATTTTATAATGCAGTGATAGTTTATGACTGGTCTGTGGTCGAAATTCAAGCTCTGATTCATCAGGGTACTAGCCCTCTATAACTAACTTGAAATAGGATCAGAGTCTATCTCGATGTTCTTCAGTATAAGTCAGCTTGTCAGTCAGTCAATATGCCTCATCGTATATGTACCATACGTGTCTATATTAATTTCCTATTCAGAATCGAAGTGCAGGCAACGGTTCTATAGCTAGGGCAGCAATAGCATTCATTTAGGAATATAGATTCCTGTTCCCCGACGACGACCCGCGTGGCGGAGCGGTCACCATACCGGTCGGACACGCAGTGGGTCCCGGGTTCGATACCCGGCCAGACAGACATCTGAATTAATAGTTTAGATTTCTGTTCTGGGTCTGGGTGTTTGTGTATTCGTCTTTGTGTGTCCATGGCACCCACGACACAGGAGAAAATCCTACTGTGGGGCTATGAGTGTAGAAAGCGTATTTACAAAATTATGCCAAACTGTTCTGGGTCCGGGTGTTTGTGTATTCATCTTTATGTGTATCCATGGCACTCACGACACACACCACCCACGAGAAAATCCTAGAATGGGAGTATGAGTGTAGAAAGCATCATTTAAAGCTGCTCAGTCTAGAACGTAGATTTTTGAAGTAATCTTAAATTCTTTAGAATCCTTGTGATTTGTAACTCGATGAAACGAAAATACTTCACGATAATGAAACAAAAACATAAATGTATAGGATTAAGTCGGCGAGAGAATGAGATACAATACATTACATACGTAGTATTTTATATTATAAAATTGATTTATAATAATTAATATCTTTTTTAAGCTTGACTAAAAATAATAAACCTAACATTTATCCTTATACTCTTGATACTTTTTATTCATCTCAGCTTCTCGTAAGCTACTTTAACTTCCGCCGGATGTAAATTGTACACACGTACTTTTTACTAACATACGTAAGTATTACTTCTTAAATATAGTATTTGTTAGGATCGGGTTAAAATCCAAGTCGTTTAAAAGGTCAAAGATCGTAGAACAGTTAGTAGTTCCAGTGCGTCAGCGCCACAAAAGTGGTGTCCTGTACCCTTAGTACGTGTTTATTACGTTTCCTTAAAACGATCCTCGTTTATGTATATATCCATACACTGCAAGGTTTATATTGTAGGTTTTGTATGGATAAAAACGTAACGGTGATCGTTTTGGGGAAATGTAATAAACTCATAATAAGTGCACTGAGAGTGTGTAATATGTATATACGAGGAGAGCAGCATCACGTATCGCTGCACATTTGTATAAATAACTGCACAATTTAATTTCATCAATGTTAACTTAAACATATATTTTACTAACTCGACAGGTCTTATAATATTTTTATTTTTAGTTCATTCTTTAAAAATATTAAAATAATAAGCTTTGTCAATTTTTACCTGACTCTCGTGTAAAAATAACATTTTTGTATTGTGTTATTATTCAAGCAAAACAGCGATATATTTGACTATAAGTCAGATATAGCTATCTATGGAAGGTATTGGCCACTTAAGATTAGTTTCGATGTTAGACAGTTTGCTCCTATTAGGCAAACAAAGTAAACGTAATTGATCCATTTAGCATGTTACTAAGTCATGATGCATTTTGTTCAACGGATATTTTTATAAATACAATTTTAGTAATAGTTAATAAAAGTTACCATATATAAGTGGCCAGACTAAATGAGTCATCAATTTGCAATGCAGACCAATATTTCATGGATCGTCTCAATCGGAACATTGTTTGAAAGAATAGGAGAGCATTTGTTTTAAAGATGTTTGGACACATTCGTATGTTCTATACTATGTGGTATTTTTAAATCCAGGAAAGTTGAAAGATCTAGACCGTTGTCTAGACTTTTTTCATTCTTACAACATTTCAATAAATTAAGGAAACTATCTCAAAATATTCGATATGCAATTGAGCCCAATAAATCATTAGGACAAGTAAACGGGTGAAGCTTTGCCCTGGTTCCGTCTATTGTTCAAAGACAAGGGGCGATGACGGGACTAGGGCAATGACAGGCACGCAGTACAATCGGGATCACTCACACGCACAAGCGAACACATTAGGCGAGGCCGACGGCTATGACGTCGACGATTGATTCCCGCGCTCTAGTAGATCTCTTACCCGAGGGCCACGAAATAAGCAGACGTTTCATGGCCCTCGGATAAGAGAAAGAGCGTAATTCGCATGGCACTTCAGCGTTGTGTGTTAAAAACAAATGTATGTTTCCGATCTTATAAGGTCACGAAATTTCGCTGGAACTTTAAGCGATAAAGGCTGAATTCAGCACATAATTGAAAATTACGAACCCGAGGTCTGTTCAGCTACAATTTTTAGCAAAATTTCGTGGTCTTATAAGATCGAACACATACATTTGTTTCTAACACTCAACGCTGTTGCATGCAGTGCTAAGCAACTGACGCTTGGAGCGTATGGTTCATGGCCCTCGGGTTACAAGCCGAGCGAGGTGGCGAGAGCCTGCCAGTAGCATTCCATTCAATAGCGAACAACAGCGACTCTTAAACTTGAATCGGGGGTGGTGGAGTTCCGCGATGGAACATTGAGTATGTGACTCACATGAACATGATATAGAACAAACCATGTATTCCTTAACGTTCAGTAAAATTTATAAAATATCAAAATATAAATGCAGCTAAGATATAATAACCATTTACCAAGTAGTCTGATTATTTGAGAGTTACTAAATAAAAACCTCAATAGTGGTCACAGACATTTACGAAAACATATTTACACGATATTTACAAAAATTTAAAGTAGTTTAGTAGTTTATCATTAAAATCATCGAACAACTCGTGTGTTTTCATTCAAAAAAGCGATAAAAAACTAATTAACAGGTTTAAACTCATAAATACATCATAGTAAACCTCTATAAATATTTAAAAACAAACTAGGCCCCGCGTTTAAAAATGTAACTTGACATAGTAGATATATATAACCGAAAATTTTAAACCTTATACAATTTTAATATTATAGCATAGTTTCAGAGATGACTAATAAGCAACTGACATTAGCGACAGTGACGGTGGCTGCGTGCGCGTAGAGCGCGCGCGGTTTCTTAGGTTTTAATATTTTGTACGAAACCCTAATTACATTTTTTATAATAAAAGTGGCCTAAGTTACGCCTTATAACTTCGGCTATCCAACAGTAAAAATCCCGTCAAAATAGGTCCAGTGGTTTCAGAGATTACCCAGAACAAATAGACAGACAGACAAAAATTTTAGTAATTGATGTTTTGTTTTCAGTATCGTATATACTTCCATATGCATTTGATAAAAAGCTGTTATTTTGATTCAATGATTCAATTTTATTTATATGTATAGATGATATCCGTCATCGTGTCATCATATACCATTAAAACACATCGACTAACAAATTCATATCAAATATTATGTTTAAATTCAATAAAGTTTGAGAAGCATGTCCTAGACAACCTCACTATACGCTGCACCGACCCGATCCGCGCCCTTTAATAGTGCACGCCTTTTACTATCGCACAAAGCAGTTTTCTATGAGAAAGGGATCTTGACCTACCAGTTAGTTCAGAATGCACAACTCTTAAAAATCACGTTGAAAAACAATTTATTCACGCAACCATACAACTAGTATTTCACACAAAAGAATATAAAACTAGGCAGGGGGATAATAATTGCTAGTCAAAGGCCACTTTTAATAGAGTTATTTACGTGCAATTCGGTTTTATTTTTTTGACATCGTATAGAATAGTATGAGTATATCCGTCGGGGTAAAAAATGTGTTCCTGTGACGTCAATGGGACCTTGAAGGGATGTGCTCTGATTACAAGTACAGTCGAGCGGTTTCCTATGGCTACTGTGCTCGCAAAAAGTGCTTTAGTATGACCAGGAATATTAATCGTGGCAAAGTTGTGAATTTATTTATAGTATTGATCTATAATAAACTAGCGATGCCCCTTGCTTTGCACAGAATTATGTTCCGGTCAATATAGCCGTTTTGTACGTGTTTAATTTACGGGTATATAATTTATATATGAAATCTTTCTTGTCTACCGCTCATTTAATTAGAGAAAATTGTAAAAATTCCGTCTATAAGTAGTTCAGTACAAGAAGGCGTTGGAACACACAGACAGCGCAGAGCGACTTAGTCTCTTATTTTAACTAAATACTACTGGTCCGATTTACATCAAATTTTGAATGGTACATCCATTCAACTGGTTAGTCTATAGGCTACTTTTGATTTCGAAATTTTTCGTTAATTAAAGTTGGCGACTATATTCCTGACGTCACTACACCCTTTAATTTCAGACTTTCATATTACCATTTTAAATAAAGAGAGAACGCTAAAAATAGCAAACTTTTAAACGCATATACGAGGTTAACTTATCACTTTTCATGTACCTCCAACGGTTAGCGAGTAAAACCATATTTTTTACTTGACGACCCGCGTGGCGGAGCGGTCACCATACCGGTCTGACACGCAGTGGGTCCCGGGTTCGATTCCCGGCCAGACAGACA
>MOOZ01000092.1:1241976-1255951 GCA_002930495.1 Cecropterus lyciades | reverse complement strand
TGTTCCTACTTGGAATTCGAACCTAGGAGCCTTAGATTAAGAGATTGAATTTCAAACCATTAGACTATCAGCCCTTAGTCCATTATAATAAAGTTATGAAATATCTGTTAATTACTCAACTATTTTTACCCATATGAAACGCATGATTGCGCATCGGAATTTGATACTAATATAGTATTTTGGGATACAACCTAACGGTATTTTTTTATTCCCTAAATTCATAAAAATCATGTTTTTAAATTAGTAACGAATCTGACCATAAGTACTGTTATGTAAAACTATTCGTAGTTACATTTCTTGTGAGTTGAGAGCAGAAGCTATAGCAACTTCCGCGATAATTAATCTCACGTCGCTCCAGTAAGATACATAGCAGTTGGGTTTAGCGCACACGTAAGTTAACTAACTATAAATTATCGTCTAACGCAAAGGAGCTACGCGATAGAGTTAACTTGTTAGCAGTTGCTCACTTATAGAGCCAGTTGGTTCGGTATTCTACATTCCGGAGACACACTCAGCATAAGAAAAGATAATGCATTAATACAAATGAAGCTATGTTTTTCATGTAAAAAAAATCCGCGATAACACTCAATCGAGGTTCGCTGCATAAAAAGAAGTCTTGATGAATTGAAACAGAAAGAAAAGGTTCTCGAGGAATTTTATGTTGGGAATAATCCCAAAAGCGACCGACACAATTCTTCATTTCATTCACGTTCCCCTGCGATGAAACTTTTTCTCTGCAATTTTTCTGTGGAGGAAGGGGAGTTATCAGGTGGGGCGCGTTGCCAGTCGCCGCACGTAGCGCCTCCGAGCTCCGCCGCCCCGTGCCCGCCCGCTGAATACAAACTTCATTAGCCGTTTGATAATTAGCCCGTTAAACGCCCCTCACTCACCCGACTACCATCTTCAAAGCCAAAACTTGTCTACACACATACAAACGGCGCGATAAAAGTAATAAATTTGCGTACACAATAGTACAAACTTACCAGATAACACCAAATCTCATTTATACGAGAAGTGTAAGCACCGGTAATAAAGTTTATCCAAAAAATAGAATACTCAGGGCCTTATTTATCAGATTTTTGATAAATATAATTTTCGATTAAATAGCTTAGATTATTTAGAAAATAGGCTGTACAAACACAGATTTTCTCGTAATTATTTAAAACTTAAACTGATAAGTTATAGTTCAAATACTATGGTTAAAATTCTTAGGCAATTTTTTTGGAACATTGGAGCAGTGTTGCATGATACTTTTAAAATCTATTTTTAGGATTCCGTACTTTTCACAAAAATATACACTTATACGAAAACCCGTGGGAAAACGAACAATACGGAATGGTCCCCCACATGAGTTTAACTCGCACTTGACCATTTCTGGGGAACATATAGGCATACATAGTCCTTGTGGCTGTTTATCTAATGTTTGTGTACAATAGCTACCGGTTAAATATAGAAAACCGGGTAGATGGATTATAAATGGACGTGGCATGAATTAAATTTTTACGGTGAGCGCTTTTGAAACAAGTTTATATGTATATAATTTCAATAAAACTTGTTTCTGTTAGTGTACATTTATTATTTTACTCTACGTTAGATACGTAGAAAAACCGACTTGAACAAAATGAAACGTGCTGGCCAAAATAAAGTTATGTTTTTAGGGTTCCGTAGCCAAATGGCAAGAACCGGAACCTTTATAGATGCGTCCGTCTGTGCGTCTGTACGTATGTCATAGCCACTTTATTTGGAAACTATTAAAACTATAGTTGAAACTCGATAGGTAAGTGTATTCTTTAAACCGCTTTCCGAATTATTTACAAAAATAAAGAAATAAAAATTAGGAGGAACTGAAACTCAAAAAAAAAAATGTAGAAAGGTATTCAAAAATGACTTTGAGGTTTAAAAACAATTTTTTCTCAAAGTCAATTGTTTGAGAGATAAGCCCTTTCAAAGCGGTAAAATGTGTGTCCCCCCCTCTAACTTTTAAACTAGGAGAGTGAAAAATCTGGATATAACATATGTTGCAGATTTCAAAGAAAACTTTCAACAAAAATTGGTTCAAACAAGATACGGTTGACAGTTTTTGAGATATAGCACTTTTTCAAAAACCGAATGACATAACTTTGTAATTAATACAAACACTATGAAAAACAAACTTATGTTGGTAGTTAGAAAACTGTTCAACTTTTTTTTATAGATAATGGTATGGAACCCTTCGTGCGCGAGTCCGACTTGCACTTGGCTTGTTATTTTTTAATGAAATAAAATGCATTAATCAATAAAGTCTAGATGAGTAGTTAATCAAAGAAATATAGTTAGCATATGTTTTAAAAAAATCAATAACTAAGTTAAGATTTTAATTTCTGCACCGACTTGCATGATTAATAAAATTTAAATCAAAATAAGAACAATTTTACTGCGAACACAATAATTCTGCTACTACTATCAAAAAAGTAACAAAACACATTCGAAACGTCAAGTTGGCCGACTGCTATATGTAGTTCATGCTTTTTGCGAAATTTACTGAGTGGTCATCAATTTAGTGAGTTTTTGTGCAGTCTCTACGGGATCTCAGCGCATGTACGATTTATAATACGAAATTTCTAACGATCATGCAGTCTAGTTTGTGATGCAGTTGAGGGGGAATAGGCTAGAGCTTTTTGATACTTTTTATGTACTAGTGAAAAATATAATGAGCAGATCGTTAACTTTTTAAAAATAACATATGCTCATATCATTGGTATATGTATTACAACTGTAATATCATATTTAAATAAACAGTATTTACAACATTTTTATGCTTTATTCAAAGAAAGTAAACAAATATGCTCGAAACATTTGACTAAAGACCAATCTTATTTCTAGTTTTATTGGTGGATATTTTCGTTTCAAGTTTATTTTGAACGTAAACAAAATGTTGTGGTGGATTGTGGTTAAACATGAATAAATTGCAACATACGGTATTCATACCAAAATGTTTCTGGTGATATAAAATACTATCCATATTAATTTTTCCTCGTCGAATATTTAAATGGGTAAAATATTGGTTACATAAATCTATATTCGCCGGAATTATCAGCGTACAAAGAATCACGCTACGATGAAATAGGTTCAATTTGGAAGATTAAAACACAGTGATGCGGAAAGAAAACCATTTGTACTACTATATCATTATAATATTTTACAGTTAACCGTTAAAGTAAGTATGATCTACAGGATAGTAGAAATAATAGTAGATAAGGTTTTTCTTAACTTCAATATCGTATTATTCAAATACATTTTTAACTGAATATATTTAAAGAATCAACAAGGGGATAGGTTTTACTTATTTTTTATAGATTAATTACTTACTTTTTTAATCTGCTATCTATTAATATGTAATAATGTAATATAATTAATAAAAAAAAATATTTAAAAAAAATTGGTCGTTTTGAAATTACGTCAGATAAAAGATTTGAAACCGAAATGAAACATTTATAGATCACTAAGAATATCATTATTTACTTTTTATCTTCGTTATCAACCAATTATAGAATGGACGAAAATTCGGACCATAATCTACAACGTTGACCAAAGTGCTATGACACTTCGTATTCCTCGGAAAACTTTTGAAGAACGACTTGTTCTTCAAAAGTTTTCCGAGGTAAATGTAGGTTTTTTTTTCTTTTAAATGCATATCTGGCATTTTAAAGCTGGAACTTCTAGTACAAGAGACCAAATTATTCAACTACGTTAATTTTTAAAATGGTAAAACTCTTTGTGGTTCGACTCCACAGGCACCACTGACCCATCTGTTTCTGCCTAGAGTTGAGCGCTGTTGCATTCTGGGCTGCTGGTAAAGAAATCATACTTATCCAAGGCGTTCCCACTTAGTCCTTCCGGGTGGCACAACGTATCTGTGGCCAACTTCAAGTAAGACTAATTTATCAGGGGTTAATTACAGATGCCCACGGGCGCCAGTGGCCATTTCCTATCAGGTTGACTCCATGCTCGTTTGATAATTAGATATAATAAAAAAGCTGCAAAGCCATAATTGCCTTACATTGGTTCCCGGGGGCAACCTCACATTGTGACCGAACACACGTAGAATTATATTTGTCTAGGACGAGTTACTTACTTTCTAGGGTGGTGGGTTCTAGTCACCAGTTAATATTTGTAGGGTTGTTGGTCGTTTACTACTTTTCATAATGTTCTAACTTTACATACATTTCAAATACTCATAGTCCAATTATACAAAGGCATGACTTCAAACTTTGAATGAATAAAAAAAAACATACAGAATTTATAAACGTGGGAGATAAAAATAACCTCTCACTCGACATTCATAGAAAAAACGACATCTATAGAATAACGAACGACGGATTGAGAGACTTCCTATTCGGTGCTTTGAAGTCGGTTAAAATATGCCATTCTGACATACCTACAATTGGAAACGGCCGTGTGCCATCTGCAATACGAAAACTACATTTAACTTCATAAGGTCTGAATATGCTATGCAAAACGTAGCCAGCCACAATAATATTCACATGAATTTTAAAGGTGGCATTAGAGAACGAAATATGTGGGAAAAGATTCTTACATTTTCCTACATTAATATTCGTTTTAAATTTTATAACAACTTTATACGTTCACAGCATTCATGTTTGTTTTTATACGAGCACATTTAATTGCTGTTATATTATATAATGTAATACATCAATTTTATTACGAGGTATGCTAAAACTATTAGTCATAAAAACTACAATATTGTACAAACAAATATTCATATTTCATTAAATTAGTTGCCCTTCGCAGCGGTCGAAATTCGACCGTAATTAAACCTAAATATATTTATTTCTACTACAAAGTTTTTATACGATTTTTCCTCTGTACAATAATTTTACAATTATTTTTTAAAATGTCATTATAGGGAAATGAGATTTAATTAAGTAAGCTACATTTAAAAGCCATAACGCGTTATTTGACATACACATGTGACATATGACAGTGTCAGCAACAAAGTCAGCGTGTGACAAATACGTGTGTTTTTGTGTGTCAAATGCATGGTAGTGTGTGTACTTTATAAGACTTTGTACATTACTATTGAAAAATATTAGCGTTCTGAACTTCTACATACATATAAACTATAAGTGTGCCAAATTTTATACTCCTCCGTCCGCGCAATTTTTGTAAAAAGGGGTTCAAAGTTTTTGCATCACGTATTAATATAATGATAATTTATATTCTCAAACGAAGTAAAATATTAATGGAAGGTAAGATTTGTGGCAAACCACATTGCACTGGTATCTTCATTTCCTGTTACTAGGTACAGGCTTCTTCTTAAACGAGAAGCGTTAATGTTATAGTCCATGTCGCTTATTTCGGATCGGTAGACTTCACGTAAGTGGAGAAATCCCAAGTTTTTACATTCTTCTAAAAATTAAAAAAAAAAATAACACGAACATAGTTGAAAATTTAAAGCATGCGTGGTATTCAAACATCGAACCCCTGGAGTTGAGTCATGTGATAAAAGTTGTATTCATGTCCTCGTTACGCGATGGAAGCAAGTTTCTATTAACAACAAATAACACGATACAAAGCCTCGTGATTCCACTACAAAATTAGGTTTGTTTTTTTCTTTAATCATAAATTGATTTAGCAATTTGCAATAAAAGTGGCTTGGGCGGGGGCGGCGTGGTCGCGCGGGCAGCTCGGCGGGTTATTTCGACGTAATTAAAACAAACAGGAGGCGGCTAGCCACTCCTCTCTAATTGCGTTCGCGTTGAAATAATCACGGACACTGTGACAGAATATCGATGCTTATCATGCCTACCTATCGTCAGACCATCTAGATGTGAAACGCGTAAAATCTTCAACAGAGTATATAAAAGCATAAGGATACTCGCTCACTAGACTAATCATCTAAACTACGGAAGCTGGAAATATGAAATTTTGAAATAAGGTTTTCTTTATGATTTAGGCGTCAGTTGAGGATGAATTATTTGATAATCCACCTCTAAAGGTGTTGAACAGGGGTGAGGGTTTGATCCCGATTCGATTCCGAAAGTTCTGATCAGACATAATGAAATACTCATGGCGTTAAATAGAACGAATGAATGAATCTTTGTATCATGAATCTTCGTGTACGAAGTCGCGGGCAAAAGTTAGTCCACCTATGATGACAACAAATGATGGACGGTCAAACGAAATTGTTCCTAAAATTCCTCATGATTGCGGTGCGGTGAATAGGCACTAAGAGGTACAATAATTTATTCAGCTTATGGCGCGTGCCCAAGCGGAGGTTCTGGAGAGCCTTGAACCTCCGCTTAAGAATGAACGTGGTAGGTTGGCAAATTTCGTTTTCATTTGTATTGTATTACAAAAGAAGTATTAAACTTAGTACAATGATACTTCTTTACAAAAATGCAAAATTGTAAACATTTTGCATTAAAAACGATGTAATTACAACGTATAACAGTCAATATGTTTATGATATGCACGTTATTGTTTCAAAGACGTTATTAGTTTTAAAATTAAGAAATAAATCGTACTTTCAATATTATTGCAGAATTAAAAAAATGTATTTTAGAATAAAATTTTGAGGAAAAAAGCAATGACACGGTGACCCTGGTTTTATGTAATGTTTTAAAACCAAGAAACTGAACAATTCTTGATTTTCTTCATATCTGTTTGGAAAGACTTCACGCCTAAACAGATTTTAATTATAACATCATGGCAAATCACATAACATACTTCTAATGGTATATAGAGAAGAAATGCGGATAGAGTTGTACGGGAAATTTCTAATTATTTTTTGTATAGAACAAAAAGGTACACCAAAGCACTTCACAACGACAATGTGTGATTTGAAGTACACATTTTAAAAATATCAACTGAATACCTGTTTTGTTTGTGATTAAAGTGGCAAATAATTATGCATCTCCCTAAATTTAAGTGGTCAATGCAATTCATGAGCTGTAACAGACCAAAATGATAACAGAAGTCCAACCTAATGTTTTTACATTAGGCATTAGGAAGGCTATTGCCTTCTTTCACATCTTGAAGATTTTTTTTCATTAATTAGAGTAGCAAACGAGCATACAGTCCTGATGGTAAGTGATCACTGCCATCCATGGAAATTGGAAACTTTATACAAAGCAAGAGCTCTATCTAAAATCAATCACAGATGCCTTGCTACTCCCGGGGTCTAAGAACTCAAACGATACCTAAAAACCGCTTCACGCTAGAACTGGGTGGTGGAACGTGGCGGTAGTGCTTCTACAGTCGAAATAAATACGTTTCAACACAATGTAGTAACTCGACAGATCCTGTTCTAATATTATGGGATATGCTCACTACTCAATTTAAATCAGCACACTACAGTTTTACAGCGCTGTTATAAGCGCGGCAGAAATAGGTCTGGGAGTGGTGCCGACTTAATCGCACCACTAAGAATTTTACCTTTAAAATATCACCATAATGACATATTACCTATTATAATAGTTGGCTGACCTGGATTAACAAACGATTCATATCCATATAAATATTGATGTACCCACAAACAAGTACATGATAAAGCCGTGGAAACTAATCGAAATTCGAAATTACTCCAGTTGATAATGACATATAAAAAGGGTAATTTATATAAACCGATTACACTAATAGAGTATTAAAAGCGTTGAATCTGTTAATACTTTAAACAGTAATTAACGCGTGTAGCGTGCGCTACGTACATACTTCAAATTCTTTAAAATTGTACGATCGAATTATGCCCTTCATATTTTTTATAATTTAAAAACAGCAAACAAACTGCAGTGCATCTGATGGTAAGTGGCCACTGTCGCCTATGCACATCTCTAATTAAGCCCAGATGGAATTCAACTCTATCTGAAATCAGCCACAGATACCCTAACTGTTTTTGCTACCCCTAAGTTAAAATAAGTATCTCTTAAGAGTACTTCTTGCATAACACATTAACAGTTAAGTACTGCTTTATTTTACAGCAACATTGCTGTTATTACTCAGTAATAGGTAAGGTATACAGATAGTGCCTCCGGAGTCAAACCATGAAGGGTTCTACCACAATATTTAATCCTGGCAAAATAATTAAATAGCTACAACGCATAATTTATTAGGTCGTTAGTGAAACGAGTAAATTTATTATTACGAAGATGTTGCTTTAAAGAATAAATACTTAATGCAATATTAATTGTTTAGAAACGTAATGAATGCTACTTTAAAATATTATAACTGAAGTAATTGATGTTTAAAATATTAAAAATTGTTAGTGTTTCGTTCTCGTTCTGTTTTATTTGAGATTTGTTTAATTGTCAATTAAATGATACTTAAATCTTCTCAATATTAATTACTCATTGATAAATATACGCCTGTTTCGAATTTATGTTACTATAGAGATATCGGAATAAACGAGAAATGTCATTCTATAATTTAAATACAACATATATGCTGTATTTAAATAACTATTACACGCATAATATCTATTATTTCATAATTTTGTCTACGAAAACCTAACGTAAGGACTTTCATTATTGTAAGCGAGATTAAGAGGTTTATTTTAAGTGACAAAATCCTTATGAATATCATACTTATACTTATGACGAAGATCCTCATCTTTAATCCATATATAAATCTAATATGAATTTTGTTTACGGCATTTACATTGGAGATTAAGAAGATATCTTCATAATCTTCAATCCATTACATATATTTTGATTTTGTACTACAAAGAAACATTATGTATTAAGAATAATGAATAAGATTGTAGTCGGTTTAGTGTGTGTGAGGTGGAGAGGTATCGTAAGAATGAGGAGATCGGGTGTATTTAAGGTTGTAGTCGGTGGCGTTCCGGCGGCGGGCGGCGAGCTGAGCGGCCGCGGCGCGAGGGCTGCGAGGCTGCAGGCGCCGCAGACAGTGCGGCGGTGCGCGGCGCGCGCGGGCCGCGGGCGCGGGGGACGGCGGCGCGGCGGCGCGATGCTGCGCGCCTCTCAGTCGAGACGCGAGGCCCGCCCGCCCTAGCCGCCCGTACTGCCGCCCGCCCTCCCCGCTCGCTCGACCGCGCGTCTTTCGACCTTCTCTTTACATACGATCGTTAATAACGACCTCGCGTTCATATCCAGCAATTATGGATTTGGACCGATCCCGGTCGCTTTCATTCCGATCCTCCTATCCCCGTAGCCGATCGGGCCTCCGCGCGAGTGTAGACGTTAAGTATTTTCGAAGCTTTCGGATGGACCGGAAGGGAGGGGGGCGGGAGGCTCAGATTCGGAGGGTCGCGGGGCGCAGGGCCCCTCGCAGCGCGGGGTTAGTAGGTTCGCGATGTCGCGTCGTCGTCGGTCGGAATGCATTTGCGGACGTAAAGTAGCGACCTGAGGTGTCCTCGTATCTCTTACCTGGGGTCGCTCACCTCTCAAAAAATAGAAAGACCGTCGCTCTTTTGAACATTTTTTTTTTTAATATTTTCTTCCGGCCGTAGATTTATTTTTGGGTCAAGCGCGAGAGCAAGGTCAAATTTGCTAGAAGTCAACGAACCCCTCGTCTGGTTCTCCCGTTAGGTCGATGACGTCGGGGTCATCGGGTTAGATCACTACGTTCTCTTATAAATCCGACGTACATTAAATCATGGACGTCCGCGAACGCGATAGTGCGCGAGCAGCTCTCGCCCAGAAATTAAGCGGCCGAACGAAATTTTTCGAAGTGTCTGCGTGGAGTACGAAGACGGAAGTGTTCAACGGTCGCCGGAGCTCGGGGAGGCCGCCACGTTAACCCTGCCCGAATTAGTGCAGTGGACGAGACTAAAATAGCGAGGTGGCGTGTACGGTTACATGCGGCGCGTCAATGTCGGCGTGCCGGGCGCGCGTGCTCCGCGCGCCGCCGCGGTCGCCTCGCGCCGGTAAGCTTACACTGCGTGTGCTTGCAGCGCGCGCGACCAGCCCTATATGTGGAGCCGCCGGCGAGACGCCGCCGCGCGCCCTCGCACCGCACCGCTCCTCTCGCCGCGCACCGCGGGCTATTCCTGGACTCATCTGTTCCACTATATACACGCTAAATTTTACACGATTCTAAATATAAGCAACCCCGATCGTATTCGAATATGCCTACGGTGTTTTGTAAATCTTTACGCACTCGGCCTACCGATATTACGTTTTTACTACTTTTACTAGCTGAGAACACGACTGGAAGACTAGAATCGATGCCGAGAACATTTGAAGCTGGAAGACGACGAGCCCGAAAGTGATAGCGTTGTTCGCTTTAGCTGGTTGACTTCGGGTCAAATTGTAATTTCCATCATTTGGTCCCCTTCAACCAGCTGTAGTTGACATCTGCTTCGCTTTCTAAATTGAAGGCGCCGACGGGTTACTGCAGTACATCTCCAACCGATGACTCTTCTAATGATATTGATAAAACAAATACTTATATTATACTGAATATCTTATCATATGTAGTCATTTATATTATGTATGTGTGTTCATTACTTGCATCACGAATATAAAGTAAAATATGTAATATACTACTATTTAATGGAATTTACGTACAAAATATAAAAAAAAATATTGTATTAAATATTAAGTATTACAAACTTATATTTATATGTACCTATTATTAAATACCTAAAGAAAGTCATCGATAATTTCATATATTATATCGACAACTTTATTATTCTCATTGCTTAATTTCGCATAAATCGTTTTAAACTCGTAAAATTAAAGCATAAAAAGGAATCCTGTTTCCAAAAATGTCAAATAAGTTACTTAAAACAAATCTAAAAAATACTACATAACAAGCAACAAAAATTTGATTTACTACCAAAACGAAGATAATTTAGTTTTATGTTTATGCCATGTAGCTTATTCATAAGACTCATTACTTTATCACTGGAAACATGGCATTGGGGACCTGGACATGAATATCTTAAAGGACATACGGAACGTCTTTTAAGTGGTAGTAGGTACCTACTTTGATTATTTAAATAATACTTTGCTTATTACTGATATCCTTAAATTTGTTTTTCTTTATATTATAAAAGCAGCAAACGAGCATGCAGACCTGATGGTAAGTGACCACTGCCTCCCACGGACACCTATGATTAATCTCAGATTAGATTAAAATCTTACACGAGGATGATCACATACGCGTTGCTCCCTCTGAAGATTAAGTAGCAACGCCTCGAGAACGTATGTCTCAATTACCACATCCCTAAAACCAGAATACGGCAGCGCTTAACACTGCTGAGATTAACATTTCTACCTAGAAATAGTGAGAGGTATGGTGCCGCCAAAGTTATACCAAAAAGGGTTGTACCACCTTTAATAGTCATTTACGAGAGAAATTTAATAAAGTGATAGCCTAATGGTTGAAACTCGGCTTCTCAATTGAGGGTCCGAGGCTCGAAGGCACGCACCATTGATTTTTCTAAAACAATGTCCGTATTAGAAATTAATTATCACTGCTTTACGATGAAAGAAAACATCGTGACGAAACCTGCATACCTGAGAGTACTTTAAAAAAAGATATCTCAAAGGTGTATGGAGTCTACTGGTGGCCAGCGCGGTGGACTATTACCTAAAATTTTCTCATTCTCAAGCGAACAATTCGATAATCATTACTTATTGTGATCAATTGTGATTGAATTTACTGAGTATCAAATGATAACGGTTATTCTGAATTATGACGTCATACGAATATTTCATTACACATATATGTATATTTCTTGTTATACAGAATAGAAAATTCGGAACGGATTTATTTTAAAATTTTACATAAAAAAGGTAAAACAATGAAGAATGTTTAGTAGATTACTTTGTTAACTATTTTCGATTGGAATTATCGCAATTTTACTACTATCGATATTCAGTAACCATGTTTTAAAATATTGCCTACGGTATATCCAATATATAAATTTAATTAATCTTGTACTACTTTGTGTTTCAGTCACGACAGTTTCCGAGCGTTGAGTCAACAAAAATTAAGGTACGCCTCTTTTATGTATTTTATTGCCTATTAAAGAAAATTGTCACTCGGTATGCTAATAAAACTGGAAATACTTACATAAATTGGGCGGGTATATCAGTAAATATCAAAGGTTGATTTATAAAATGGCATAGGAAAAAGGTTTTATTAGTTAAAGTACTATTGCTTTGCTACGGGACATAAAAATAGTCGCCATCTTTGAATATTGCTAAATATCGAAACCAATAGTAGCCTATAAGTTGACCAGGTAAATAAGCTACATCCATGCAATATTTAATGTAAATCGGATCAGTGGTTCTTGCGTGATTGAGTAACAAACAGACACATGGTGTGTCTGTTTGTTACTCATTTTCATATATTAGTATAATTAGCTTTTCTCTGTGGGTTGTAACGTAACAGATAGGGTTTATTATTTATATATACTAAGGAAGACTAAGCTATTTAACAAGATTAGTTAAAAATTCCATATGACCTCATTAAAACAGGTAAATTTACCGATAAAAGTATATAAGATACTTCATAAGGTAAAAATATTCATTTTATTTAATAATTTAAATATTAAAGCCCAGAAATGTAATCTATATCTATATACAAAAATGAATTCCTATTTTTCTTGGCCACGACATGAAGCGGTAACGGCTGGACTGATTTTGCAATTTTTTGATGCGTGCGTTATAAGGAGAAAGTTTTATAAAAGGCCAAAATCAAAATTTGTGCGAGAAATAAAAAAAAAACCTAAAGAGTATTAGCAATACAACATTTTGTAATATGGCGTTTGACATAACTGTCAGTCTAGTGAGACTAATGAATTTTGAATACGAAAAGGTATTTTCATATTTAAAATTCATAGTTAAGACAAGACAAATTCTATTGGCTAGTTCGTAAATTACATAAAAAAACAGTATAAATATAATATATTCCAAAATTTTGTCAGTTCTCAAAAAGGAAAAGTACATATAAAGTAAGAATAACGGGCTTGGTATATTCATGATGTCGCAAAACGGCGCTAAAATGAGTTCTCCAAAGCTGAAAACGCATTAAAAACCCCACTGGAGTTTACAGTGATGACTATTCATCGTAAGCTGGCCTGTTTGCATTTTCACTATTCTTAAGTATAAAAAACATCACACGTGGTTCAAATGTCTCTACCTAAAACAGATAAAAAGATCCTTATATTTATTACAGTAGCGACAAACGTAACTTTTAATATTATTTTAAGAAAGCGTAATGGGAAGGCTGAATATTTACGAACATTAATTAAAAATAAACTTGCAACATAAATATCACAGCGGCAGTCTTCATTTCGGCACCAAAAGAATCTCAAAGTTTAATTAGTTACTTAGCTTCATTATTTCTCTGAATTTGTTAGATATAAGCTTTGAAAAACTTCTCTTTTACGTAAACAAGAAGATGGCTGACGGCTATAAGTTTAAATGAACCTTTAACGAACCTATATTTTTTTAAATAATTTAGAAAACGATATATAACATAATTATTAATAATTTGTTGTTTTAAAGCGATGAAAACAATAATACATATAAATTTTACCTTTCACTATTATTGGTATATGAATACTGAAATACATGAAAACTAATATTTCAACCCAGATGTTCCTCGTGTGGTATATTTATTGTGAGTATAAATGAAAATTAATCCGCTTAGACCGACTCGACGGTTACTTGAAAATACATTGAAATATATAAGATCGTTGCAACTCTTTTAATGTCTTGCTCCTGGGGAAGAATATAATAGGTTGGGGAAAAAGTCTTTTCGCATTATAGTATGTATGAACTTGTAATAAAATCTCTTTGGCTATAGTATTTGTATCTGGCTGGTTATTGAAAGTTAAAATTTTAAAGAACATAATTCCAAATTCAAATTAGGAAAATGTGTGATTTTCATTTGTTTTTCGTACTGTCAAGATGAGTGAATATAATGAAGAAATTCGATTTCATTTTAAAATTTTACTACAAAAAAGGTAAAAATGCAACGCAAGCCGCGAAAAAAATTT
>MOOZ01000092.1:1228010-1238807 GCA_002930495.1 Cecropterus lyciades | reverse complement strand
CGTCTCGCAATTATTAAATCTGTAATATCTTCGATAATATACATTTAAATCATATGCTGTAAAGGGCCATATAGATCTTTATTAAATCAACAATGTATTTAAGGTATTTGATTGGATAAGGATTAATGCTGTATTGGTTAAAATCGCTTAGAAAATTAGCCATTATTTATCGTAAAAAGTAAATGACAAAAAAATGTAATTGTGGGATATCCATAAGAGATAGACATATACCATTGCGGAGTTTTCTGTAGACCTTTTCAATGTATAATACTTAGTACATTATTATTTTGATAAATTTCGTAGGGTTCAGCCTGCGGTTGTAAGCGGAAAAAAATGTAATTATTTACGACATCACATTAGAAACCTTAAAAATAACAGTATTTCTCCACTATTTAATGGATATTATTATACATATAAACCTTCCTCTTCAATCAGTCTATCTATTAAAAAAACCGCATCAAAATCATTTGCGTAGATTTTAAAGATTGAAGCATACAAAGGAATATAGGGACACAGAAAGCGACTTTGTTTTATACTATGTAGTGATTTGGTATCCAGGCGGTACAACCAGTGTAGTTACCTACCGGGGAGGTACAACCACCTTGAAGGCGGTAGAACTCTTTCTGTTCGGACTCCGGAAGCACCACCACTATATCTATTTCTGCCTAATAACAACAGTGTTAAGCGCTGCTGTGTTCTGGTCTGAAGGGTGTAGTAAGGCAGACATACTTTCCCGAGGAATTCCATCTTAGTCCTCAGGGGTAGCAACACATCTGTGGTTAACCTTAGGTGAGACTTTGATCTTACCTAGAGTTGATTACAGATGTCCATGGGCGGCAGTAGCCACTTGCTACTTCCATACTGTAAAAAAAAACCAATTTTTAGCGTGAAACAGTTCTTGCGTGTCGTTTGAAGGGTGTGGTTGCTGGCTCACTTTTATATACTCGTATCAGGCGACCATCTCAGTCCTCGTGAGTAGCAACGCATCTGTTATCGACTTCAGATAGAACTCCTGTTCTATATGAAGTTGCTTACTGATGTCCGTGGGCTGCAGAAACCACTTACCATCAGGTGGACTGCATGCTCATTTGCTACTTCAATCCGATAAAAATAAATCTCAGTTTTAACGGTAGCCACTTAAAATTATGTAACATAAAAATAGGATACGTAATAAAAATGTTTGCCGAGGCATAGACGAACATATTTCTTTTTATTACGATTTTATTAACTTGCTTTAGGTCTTGTCTGTACTGGTGGATTTGTAATCACTTTTACAGTACCTTCCGGATGATCTAGAGGCTTGAAATTTTAAATAAAATAATCTCAGTTTCGGATGACATTTAAAAAAAAACACATTATATTATTTACTTATTTAACAAGTAAATGATAAAGGTTATACGAAAAAAAAAGAAATAACGACTAAAACATAAAATATTAATTTAACATACCGGACAAGATTTATTAACATACCTACCACATTTTAATAATAGAACACAAACAAAAAGTTAAAAAAAAAAAATTATACGAGTTATATAAATTTTTGGGAGTAGCACGATTGGATCATAAGGGAAGAAGAATTAGTACTTGAAATTCAATAAAAATACCTCCACTAATAAGTGTATTTCATGTTTTAAATTATCTCTAACTCATACGGTGATGATAAATACGAAGGTAATACGACTCGAATTATCTTCGTCTTCATATCGACCATTTAATTTTAGGATTTCAGAATACTGTCCTAATCAGTTGAGTTATTTCCAAAAGAACATATAAGTAGGTACGTGTATATTAACGTTATTTTTTGTAAACAGTTAAAACAAAACTAACAGCCTAAAAAGCAAACAAAAATAAACCAAACAAATACACAGATGTTTGCGATGAATGAAAAACTTATGTTTTTCCAGCTTCTGTATAGAATTAACAATGCGGTTGACCGTGGCTCACCGCAATGTTGGACTGTAAAATAATGTTCTTTAAACAAACATAATTCATCATTGTATATCTGTTCTTTAAATATGTTCCTTTGTTTTTAAGAGAAATCATGAATTTAATCAGTTTTATTATTTAGTAAAAACGTTAAATAATAAACATTCATTTTAAGTCTACATATTTGTTGAATTAAAATGAATGTTTACTATAGTTACATTAGGTAATTGATTGAATCAACCCTTTATTGAGTTGCTTTAAATATAGTGTCAACTATTGACCAATAACACTGGTCATTGTTTGTTTTACAACAATTTCATCCAATCAGTCCCTATCCAATATTTAACTTCAAAACAACTGCGGCCGAAACATGCATACTTTAGATTATTGTGAACAATAAAAACAGCGTTGAAATCCAAATCATTAAAACTAGCACTGCTCTAGCGTGCTATAAAGAAGAATGGGGCGCTTACAAAGTACCGTTTTAGTTTTCTCATTGTGCGCCAATTAAAACTTCATTCAGGTTTTGCTTGAGCGGCTGTTAAGAGGCGCTTAAGAAAAAAGGCAACCAATTAAAATTCAAGTGTTTTCTGATGTTGTCTTAATTACCTATACGGTATGATTAAGCTCAATTAGTTTAGAGTGCAACTGTTGTAGAGAAGAGGGTTGCAAAAACGCCCGCGGCCATTTTCGCTTGCGGCGACGGCGTCGCGCTACGGTGCGACTTTGTACCATAAATCAAAGCCCCCCGGGAACCCTCGGATAACATAAAATAAGGACGTAACAGCGAATTCTCTATTGCGGATCATGACTGAAACGAATATTCAAAATACATATATTTATAGTCGGTACACTTGTCACGGGGAAAGCTTCACGCGTTGCGTTCGTCTCCGAAGAATAATATCTTCCAGATTTGTATTTATTTCGGCGTCATTGGCGTGTTGAGGTGGTGGTGCCTTACTCGAAATACGGCTCAGGAGGAAATCACCTGGCAGGCCATTAACCTAATTCACGGACGCAAAGACAGGGCGGAGACGCGGGTGGCGGGCTGGCGGCGTTGCGCCCGCTTTAATATCGCTTCGTTGCCGGTAATAAGATGGAAATAAGGCGGCGGCGAAGAATCCCGGCCAATCATCGCCGCTCGCTACTTGACACCAACTAACGCCGATGAAAGGATATACAGTTATCAATTTTTAATCAAGGACCAAACCAGCGTACAATATAAGTACGCAGTTCTCTTGTCGGGGGGATATTTTGAAAATATTAATTAAGTTATCCAGTCGGATCTAGTTCTTTTTGAATTGTCTTTGTGACAATTTCTAAAGTATATGGTGTTAAGAGTGCAGAAAGCATATTATTTTTAGAGTTGTAGTGTCTTTAAAATGTTTATTGCAACCAACGTAAACAACTTTTCAAGAAGTGTATAACACATATTTCATTTTTCTAAATACCGCGCTTTGATACTTAGCAACAAGAAATGTCGAGGCTAAATTTCTTTGTAGGCAACGACGTAGGAGTCGGGCCTTTAAGAAAATGCGTTTTATTTTAATGCGCCGCGCAAACCTCACAGCCGCCGACTCAAATCCGGGGTAAAAACTGGAAATGGCATTATTATAGTTAAAATATTCACCCGCCTGCGGTATATGTATTTCTGCTTCGTTAATATACATGTGTTTTCTTAACGACTGTGAACGTGTGAATTGAGTTTGTGAATATGAATGCCATAGAAGGTTTTGTCCCCAAAGTCACGTGTATTTCAGAAGTTATTTGTTACATAAAGTATAAATAATGATCATAGAGTGTGTGTTGTGAAATAATCATTTTCGTGTAATGACGGACTAATCTTCCAATTGAAAGATATTTCGTTTTACGGACTTTTAAGATAAATTTGCAAATTAATGTTTTCACGATGTATTTACTTTGGGCATCACATTTTTTGGTTAGTTTTCACCAAAAAATAATTACTAAAAACAAGCTATAAAAGCCGGGTATACATTATAATAAGAAACGCGTGAAATTGAGCACACTTCTCGTTATAAAAGGTCTTTTTAAAAAATAGCACTCCGTCCATTACAAAACTGTAAAGCAATTTATTGCACGTTTTAAAATTTAAATTACATTTTTTCTCGTATGCGAACTTTTTTCCGAGTTCTTCGAAATCTGTCTCGAAAGTCCTGATAGTTTCGCCGGTCGTAGAGGACAGATGAAAAAGTACGATTTAAAAGTTTATCAACTGGCGCTGTCATCGGGGCTACGCTTATTTTAATTTTTTATATTATTATTAAGATAGATAACGATTCCTTGGCTTTACTTCAAAAGTTAATATTTCAGATCTATAAAAAGATTATTTTATTGTACTATCGAATGACTAACCTACGTCTGTAAATGAAAAACGTGAAAACAACGTAGCTTCTAACGTATATTCTGTTGAAACTGAAATAATGTCTGTACTCGATGTTACCTGCGCGGACATAAAATAGATCTACTGTAGACGTACGGATAAATTTCCATAAACGTACGTGAGCTTACATATTTTACTTCCAAATTTAGTTATGCCGCGAAATGTAGGTGGTAAACTAAATATGCGATAGAATATAATGCATTAAAGTCGCGTGTACATAAGTGAAATGTGACGAGATCCCATCTCCGGTGCATAGCGGCACAATGGTTGGTTGGAATTAAATATTTCAGGTGGTGCGGCGCTTACGCGAGTCACGGCGCGGCGCTGCGGAGGTTCATGAAACGACATACTCCGTACGCCGAGCCGAGGGAAAATTTAATTATTGTTTCACTGCCACCGCGCACAGCTCAACACACTTCTAAATGGTGAAGTACATTTCTGTGACACTAAATGAGTTGTCATGTCGAGTTATTATAATTACATAGACGGCCAACCGTCGACCCCGCGGCTCCACCGCCGCCGACGCGCCTCTTATTTCGAACATTTTAATGCCAGAATACAGATGCAATTATGCAATCTATTTACGAGCAGCGAATTGCGCAACATTTATATCTATCTATTAGCTTGTAAATTTGAAGTATTACAAATTTTCAAGTATACTGTTGTATTAAATAGTGTACATTTTTAACCCTGATACAATTACCAAGTTAATTTAACGTTATAGGAATATTTTAAAAGAAACTATACATAATTAAGGAATTACTTTGACCGATTGAATTCTTTTTAAGGAAATTGTACTGTTTGGCTATCGATAGAAGTAATAATTTTCCTATATTAGACTAGCGCGTCCGACCCCACTTTAAACACATTATATTTACGCATCGCATAATTCGTGCACGGACGTGCATGCAACCGCAGTCCGCTTCCCCTCTTGGTACACTATCGGACGTAATTATGAGTTTGACCAGAAAATCGCATTGCGAGCGCGTGAAGCCGCGGCCAATTCTAGGCTGCACATAAATAAATGAGTATAGCACTTGTGAATCGATCAGCTAATGGGATATGAATGAAGCGAGGTTGAGGCTGTGCGGCGGTACACAAGCTGGAATCTAATGGAATTCACTTGTACGCAAACATGCCGCAGAACGCCCTCGCCCTACCTGGCGGGAGCGCGCCGTTAGTAGGTAAGTACGCGACTCAAAGAACATCATTCAAAAAGCTTCTGGTTGCTGTTAATCGATCGTGTTCGTCATACTTCCGAAAGCGAGTGGAGCGAGTCGGCTTGTCAGTCGTGTGAAGGATAACTCTGAAATTTCTTATATCTTGATAAAAGTCGGAAGACCAATTTTATTTGCTTCAAGACGTTACCTGAGAACTTGATTTAATAATTTCTTTAAGGACTCATTTCTAAAAGTTTTGAAAATCCGTTTTGAAAATACTATACATTTATTAATTTTCCATATCATTTTTTACTAAAATAACTGTTAAATGTTGCTTATTAGCTTTCAACTAACGATAATTTAATTAAGATTGAGACAGTTCCCTATTGTCTAAATATTATGTTACTTTTGAAAGTTGAATTACCTTTTAGTTAACTTATCTTTTCATTATCACAGTTGGATAGCTCCTTTTGCACCTTGATAAACTTGATTTACTTACCTGAAAAAAAAAGAAAAAGTATATATTACATTATTTCATGTATGGATTATATCATTGAAACTAAATATCTCTATCGAATTCAATACATATCTCTTAAAAGTAACTTTTAATTGCAATAGTTAATTACGAAGTGGAAGTAGGCGCATACGCAGACAATTAGTAAGCTGTAAACACGATCGATTAATATTTGTAAACAATCAATAAATATAATATAAGATTAATCTTTTAAGGGTAACTTGCAAAGCCTCACTTAAATAATTCCTCCTAAAGTTTTACTACGTAATATAGGCAACACTAACTATAAAATGTCGTAATATTCAGGCCATTGTTACACCTTCCATAATAAGGTAACCTACTAGGCATAAGTACTATGTCTGAACTTGTTCCTATTCATGGCATGACATGAACCAGGTGTCGGTATTAGATCAATGTTTTTTTGAGTACACACGAAGATAAATGCACGGCGAATTGCAAAAAGATCGATTAGCTGTGGTACACGGCATGGGGCACGCGGTTGCGTGCGTTAGGCCCATAGCGGGCCGGGGCGGGCGGATCGGCGGTGCCTTCCGGCGAAACGCGAGGAATGTTGCCGATAGATTAACTTCTGATCTCTTTTCCGATATTATGGCGGAGCGCTTATGTAAGGAATTCTAAGCGCTTCAATCTGGTTTAAGGCCAAGTAAGGTTTTCCGGGATCTCTATTTCAGATCGCCCCTTGTCGCAAGACGTGGCCGTTTCGTTTCCCTAATAGATTAAACTACCAGAGATTCTCCAAATTATTTTCATTAACATGGAGATGTTACTTTAAACAGTTATGTAACTGAAATGGTTCGTATTATGCGTTGCAGTTAAGAAGTTAAAAACAAAACCCCGAGTGCATTCGGTTTTTAACAGACTTCGTGAAGGAGGTGGTTCTATGTTCGACTGATTTTTTTTTATGTATGTTAGATTTTTTATGTATCGATTTTTCCCTCTATTTGTGGACCGTTCCTCAATTTTTTTTTATTCAAAAGAGTATACTTCTGAGGTGGTCCATAGGCACCAAATTAGGATCTGATGACGGGATCCCAGGTAAATTGAGGGCAACCCTCAAATGTTGTAGGTATTAACAATGTTTTCATACATTTTCTTAAGCTATTGAGGCATTTGCATATAATCGTAATCATCTCATGACGCTAAGCTGATGAAAGAAGGTCCTACCTTCTTTCATCAGATTAGCGTTTTTAATGCTAACCATTAAAGAAAGGAGAAGAAATTGTAACTTTCTGTGAGGTATTTTTTAATTTAAATAGTTATTGATATAATTATTACTAAGCAGAGATATATCATGAAAAAATATACTGATGATGTAGTTAGCCATTTGGTGCGTACGGACATACATATATTTTACGGATATACATGTATTGTATTGTATAAGATTGTTAAGCAGAGATTAAGATGAAAAATTTGACCTTCAACTCTTTAACCCTGATGATGCAGGGTACTGAAATCTTAAGCCAAAGGAGTTAGCTATTTTGGTGCTTACCATTTCATAATAAGATTGGTAAGCAGAGACATAAGACGACAAATTGGACCTTCAACTCTTCAACCCTGATGATGCAGGGTTACTAAATGGCTAAACCGTAAGAGTTATTTATTTTATAATTTAACCCCTCTTTGCAGGTTGCGTCAAAGTAGTTATGTGAAAGTGTTAAAATGTATATTATTATAATGGTTTATTTATTAGGCTTTATTTGATATTTATATTCATGAAAAAAAAATTCATGAAAAAAAATTCGTCCCTATCTTAATTTTTGTATTTGCAAGCGCCATGTTTAAATATTATACAGTCTATGTCACTTCAGTAATTGAAACAAATCAAACGACACCTCATATGTTAAAATCCGTTAAGACGCTTGGGCTTCAGAGCGTGTCAAAGAAATGAACATACATACATACATTCGATAAACATTACTCTCCGTCTGACGTAGTCTGGTAAAAAAAAACAATATGTGACTTGTACGTGCTATTTAGAAGACAATTCCTTTTAAACTCGTATAGAAAAACAAACGAACTGAAAACAATGCTGATCCAATAGATTCCGTACCTTTGTTTCAGCTTCAGTGGCACAAAAGGAAATCCAAAAATATTCTCTCCTAGATACAGGGATAAAAGGAAGGGGATAACGTAAATAGCTCGGTAAAGATTTAATAATTTTCTCATAATAAAGCAGACGCTGTATGTGTGCTATTAAATTATTATTTCAAATAAACTTAAGTTATTACGCAAACGCTTCTTCCAAACTGAGTTTATTTAGAGTCGGAATCTGTTACAAAGTGGTTAAATGTAAGTATCATTCAAGGCAGTTTTAAAAACATTTCTTTTTAAGCGGTACATTTTGAAATGTTAATTTTACTTTTCAGGAAAGTATGCTTTGCGGTGTCTCGGTCAAGGATGTCTCGGTTGAGCTCTCAAAAGGCTAAACAACAAGTGTTTTTCATGAAAAATTAAGGAGAGTACGATCTGCACGCTTCCAGGTGAGGGGTGACGGCGGCCCGGAACAAGGGGCGGGGAATTTTTCAAAAGTTGACATTTGTTGATGTCGTAAAATGTAAAGCTATTGTATTTTTACGAGAGCCATCTTCCGAGATGATAAGGATAAACGAATGAAAAAAAAAAATGAGTTCAGATAGATTGTTCTACAAAATGTTACTGTTTAATATTCGTCTTAAAACAATTGTAATGTTAATTATTTAAAGTTTTTTGCTATAATACTAGTAACTTTCGTTTTCCCTCGTGGAAGGGGAACCGCTAATAAAAATCATGACATCAAACATAATCTTAACTTAATCATTAAAAAAAGTATTCTGACATGTTCATTTTCAACGTATATTCAGTGAGCCTCAGTCTACGCGTTCATCCTGTCATGTCTTAACATAATAATCTCCTGTGATGACTTAGTATCATACAGATACTTCGAGATGGCGTTAGAAGGCGAAATAAAATCATATTTAATTGAATGATAACTTGAATTTGAAAGAGGTAAAGGTAATATTCAGATATTGTTTTACTTCGTAAGTAAAATAATATCCGAATAAAAATATGATCCCAATCCAAAGTACTGGATCATTCACATATATAGAATTGCTCACCTCTCTCTCTCTCTCAATCATTGGTTAACATCTTGGTAGTAACTATTAACAAAGAGGGTGCACGGTCGGAGCAGGTCGCAGAATAAGAATGCTTTTAGTAGCCCTATTTTTAAAAGCAATTGCAGAGATAACTCTGAATTGCAAGTAGATGATAATTCTTCGGTCTCCAAATGTCACAGCGCTACTATTATTGCAAAGTTTCTGGGACTCCACTGAGCAGCGCTTAGGTCATCGTAAAGTTCCGCCGAGGCTAAAATTGCCCGTCTAGATATCCAACCCTCCCTCAACACGAAAGGGGTTCAACAACTGAATGGACAATAAATTGTCAATGCAATAAAATTATGCATTTTGTCAGTTTGTTAAACGTAAATGTTCGTTTAACCTGTGATTTTGCTGCACAAAATATAAAAGCAGTATTTAGTTTAAAACGTAATCCTCAAGTAATTGTGAGTAGTGTCGGTAGGTCTCCCCGCGGTCGGGCGGGCGGCGGCTGCTTGCAACGGGGAATAGATTCCTTTAGTCACATTTATGGCTAATATATTCATGAAACTTTCACAAAAATATTTCTCGGCGCGCTCGCGTCTGCTTTGTTATGAGTACGACATAGACAAAACACACACGCTTCTATCGAGCGGCTATTGAGACACGCTCTACATGACATTTTAGCTGACAAATATGTTCGTGAAAATGGCTACATTATTCCCCGAATAAAGGCGACTTATTTTTATGAATGTATAAAATGCAAGAATACATTTAAAAGTATTATTAAAAGGATTTATTCGATATAATTGTTTTATTTAACTTAAAATGAATGTATACACTTGAAAATTAATGCAGTGCCTACAGCGTATATTCAAAATATGGATATAAAAAAAACAATATTAAGGAAAATAAAATAAATACGAAGTAGAATGTAAATAGAGCGTATCAATTCTCACTCTCGTATCTCGTATCAATTCTCTCTCTCTCTACTAACATATCGGCTTAAACAGGAATGAATTTGTGTTTATAAATACCATATAGGCTTTCACCGATGATAAATTGCTGCCCAGTTTATTAAATCAAATAAAATAACTTTTCCTGTTATAAAACAGTAAGATTGTACAATACAAGGAAGGAAGGAGCTACAAAATTAGAACGAACTGACTGCATGCTGAAGGCTGCAAGAAGGGGGCACGCTACGCGTCAAGTAATTTCCGCCATTCGGTCAGTGGCTTCTTTTTATAATTCCGTACGAAATGTTGTGCGACAACGCTTTCTTTTTCAACAAAAGAACACATTGGATGTACGTACGGGCGGAGCGCATTTTAGGTTGCACGTGCAGAAGTTATTTCCTATTAAAAAAGTAAATTCTCTAGCGTTGTAAAAGATTCGGGAATTGCAGTGAGTAGCCGAGCGAAATAAAATGGAAGGCGAATGCACGTGACGGAGCGAGGGCGCGCGGCGCACGCGACGCGCCGCGCAATTTCCGCTTCCCTGTCAGACGCGACGCCCGCGCCCGCTCGCCGCGCCGACAACCACGCTGGGAACGACAAAACCGTAACGTCGGATTTGCACTGGTTCCCATTGCTGTTTTGTTCAAGTAAATTATGTCTCACGGGCCAATTACTGTACTGCGTTGTTCAGTTTGTTTTTTTTTAACATTGCTTGTATGAAAGATGAATAATACATTCGCCTAAA
>MOOZ01000092.1:1206437-1227495 GCA_002930495.1 Cecropterus lyciades | reverse complement strand
TGTAAGTGCAATTTAATGATACGTTTAACTAGATAGGGTACACTGGAACGGTCTTATCTAAAAAGTGCTGATTAGTATTCGAGGAAGAAGTAGATGTGATTATTTGATAAAAGCAGCGTGAAACTGATTACAAATACGCAAGCGGCACTCCTCGCATTACGACCCAGAACACGATTTCAACATTAAGCCTATCTAACAGGAGTTCCATAACTGCCGTTACATGTATTAATCAAGAAATTGCCCAACATGAGTAATTAGTAACTAAAATGATAGTTTAATGATGGTCCAAACGCGAGTCAAACTCGCATATGTAGAGTTCCGTATCAGCATTTTTTTTATATTTTTTATATTTGTTATCATAGTCGTTATAGCATGCATTGTGAAAGTTGTATGCGAAAAATATCGGTTTTTTAATTTGGGATCGATTTATTTTGAACTTCTTTCTTAATTTTAGTATTTCTTCTACAAACTTCTTTCTTAATATATTTGTTGTTATAGTGGTAATAGTGATGCACACTGTTATGTGTTACCGTTCAAGAGGCTTTGTGCATGTAACAGGCGGACAGACAGGTAGCGGAGGCTTAGTTATAACGTCCCGTTTTACCCTTTGGGTACAGAACCCTAAATACCTATTGATGTGATCCACTCAAAGCGTAACTTTTATTGTAAATGTTTATCCGTAAGTTGGTTAAAGATGTTCAAGCGGAAGGTCGTACACGCGAGTCCAGTGGCATTATTTATTAGGGTGTGCCCCTTTCTTGGCGCGCAAGGAATGGATTTAATAATTATGGGGCAAAGAAGCGAAGCGTGTGGGGTCTTGGCGGAAGGATGGAGTGGGGGCAGGGCGCGATTAAATCGCAGGCGTTTCGGCATGTAACAGGAAGTGGGTCAAGCGGCATCGCCCGAGCTATTTATTGCGTTTCCGACTAAATTTCAATCCAACACTTAAAAAAGCAGTAACACCTGCGCAGCATTGGAATAATAGAGGTATAATTCGAAACCTATCAAAAGTTACAACGAGTTGCCGAAGGAAATTTCCTCATCAATATCATTTATGTTACGCCTACACCTCTGAACAGGTGCGGGTAATTTTCAAAGGTAAAGTTGGAAAAAAGGGCAGATCCAGTCGTCGGTTTGACGAAGGCCCGTAGAGGGTTGAGAAAGGCATACCATTAAAACTTCTTTTTGTTTGATGGCGCCTGCCGTTCGGGCGGGCTAAGTCTTAGTCGCTCTGCAATTACAGACAAGGGTCTTTAAATGAACCGAGCTCTCGAGCACGGCGGCGCATCGCTTCGCACCCGAATGCGCTCTCTCCGCCGCCGCGCCGTTTCTACTCTCTGTTAATTTGATTTTAAACGATTATTTTGTCGTGCGCATATGTTTGCTAGCTTAAAATAGAATTCATTGTAAAACCACCACAATTATCAAATACAAATACGAATCGTTCGTTTACAAAGTGTGCACACGCGTATACTTATATGCAATAATCTACATGTTAGTTTTCTAACGAATAAAAGCATCAGTAGCCCCGTTGACATATATTATCCCTAGTCTTTGTCACAATATAAAACGCGATACCTTTACGTAAACCGAACTATATAAAAATGTACGATGATGCCCCTATTCAAAGTATGGTTTCCAAATAAATGTTAATAAAAATTCCTTCGTTCAGACATTGATGCTTTAAAAATATCTTAACAGCTGTACGCTCCTCACAGAATACGTTAAGTACTTATCGACTTGTAATATACGTTATCCAAGTTCCTTATTTTCGCTGTTGCGTCTGTTTGCACAGGCGGAATACAGGGGGGTATGGGGAGTAGAGGAAGGCGAATAAAGAGCATTTTATCGTAGTCCTTCCCAACTAAATCTAAAACACCAGTTACTATCTTTAGTATTCTACTCGCAGTACCAGGGCTCCATACGGTTCAACAGTGTTTACGGGTAAACCAGCGGTCGAGTCTAGATGCCTATCTCAACTATATGCGCTACCGACTATCTCGACATTGATATACGCTCTATAGGTATTTTGGAAACCTCACTTGATGTATTTTTACACAATGAATGTTTACCTACTGCAAATTCCTCTCAGAAAAAGAGACGTCTACAAAAAAGATTTATTTTCATGTATTATTCATTCACGTGTCCTCGAACGTTTTCATTTCGACGTGATATTTTGGCAGTGCGATAATGATATTTGTCGTAAAAGCCGGTATCATATCTACAGTCAGTAGAAAAATAGATCCAAGAAAGATATTCAAGTTTCACCAAATTGAAAATGAGAGACTTTGAATGACTTTTATACTCCGAAATGTATGTAGATAGAGCAATACTCTATTCGTGTTATTAACATAATATCTACTTATGCGTAATACTTTTAGATTGTAACTTGGGATTGTAACTTACGAAGCAACTTGGGCAGACTATTTTTATGATCTCCGTAAAGAGCTCACGGATTAAATAGTCATTATCGGCTTTGACTTACTATGTTGATAAATTTAGTATATTCCGGCAAAAATATTCAATATTTACATGGAAAAATATAAAACGAGTCAAAAAAGAAAACATATTTATTGCAGGCTAAGAGCACTTTGAATGTTATAAAAAGTTAAAGTAATCAGCGATCGAATAAATCGCGATTTATTTTAAAAAAGCCGTATAATGAGTGATTGAAATAAAAGCGGCGCGGCGCCACGAGCCGCTCTCAAAGGGCGCTAACGTGAATGGCCGACGAGAATCTTTGAGAGCACGGCTCAAAATCATCCCGACACTAAAACTGATATTTCGATTCATTCTGCGGTTCGCTTGAATCGCATGGGATTGTGATTAGCTCGTAAAGGGATTTGTTTGGCATTTATCTCAATTGAACTTTATTAGGCCGCTGAATAAATTTGTATCGTTAGAGCTTCATGATATACGTATTTGTGAAGTTATCCTGCTATGTACCGTTATCGTTAAAGATCGTATTTGTCATTTATTTTCTTCTTCTTACATTACTTTACGAATAATTTTTAACAATTAAGAAAAATACCAATACCTTCTACCGTTCATATAACTAGTTAAAGCTGTAAAGGTATTCCTATAACTAAGTTGGGATACTTCGAGCACTTGTGGGTAACGTTGAAGAGTGGGTGTCTAATAAAATTATGTCTCAAGCACTGGACTGTATTGGTAACGTTAGAACAAAGGCTAAATTAGAACTTGTAATTTAAGACACTTTTCCAACTAGAGCACAGTATAGTATAGCTATATATAGCAGAAATAGTTGAGGGATTGGTAGTCGAACTATGGTCGTATTACTTTTAAACTTGAACGTTCCACCTCAAGCCTATATGAATGGTGGAATGGTGCGGGCTCAAGTTTTTCTCTATTACTATACGAATCGTTTAAATGGGAAATATAAAGTTAAACAAAACTATGCGAAAAAATATCATAAATACATTTTGAAATAGGCCATTCATGATTTTCGCGGTTTTACACGGGTGCTCGATTACTTTTATATTTATTTTCCATGTTTCAAGTAGCTTTCGATTTATTGGTGATTGTATAGCAATCACTCTATTCGATTGGACCGATATACTATGTCTACATATTTCGCTGTTGCATAACATGTGGAAAAATAATAAATGTGCCTTAACTAAAATTTAAAATAAAATAAATATGTAAAATTGTACTTTCTATGTTTACATTTAAAGCTTACGTTTGCGGTTGTATTCAATCGACTTATTTGATTAAAAAAACCTCTGTCGAAGGTTTTGAATTCATAATATTGTTTTTGTTCATTTGGAGTAATGCGGGTAAGTTTATAAAATAAAATAAAAGTTATATTGTTTATCATTGTCGTTTATTTCTTTAATTGTATTAATTTTGACGTAAGATACGTTATTATTACATTTCATTAATATTACTGCTTTCATACAATTTTAGTATCTTGAGCAATTTTGAACAAACACACAACAAGAATTCACCTTCGATAAACTAAATGCATCATCTTCGGTCATCGTCAGAACTATTTCGCTTTACCCAGCGAGTAAGGCAAGTTAACGATAAGACAAGCGCTCCAGGCACTTTGTCCGTCTTTGTCGCCCTATGTGATTCCTGCTTAATTATATTAAGGCTTAGTCGTTGCGACAAAGCCACCCTCAGAGCAAAGCCCACGGCTCTAGTTACGGAGCTGGTTAATAAAGCAACGTGGTTTTCTTCGTCCATTTCATAACCATAAGCACCTAGTATTTGTTCGTTTAAAGTAACGATTAAAATATATTTGTTACGATATCACTAATATATCTAAATCAAAGGCTGCTGATGTTGTGACTATATATAATGATATATAGAATGTTTATTTCATAAATAAAAAGCTTTTTGTTTGTCCGGAATTGGAACTCGGAATTTTCAGCGTAAGCACATCGTATAACCGACAAAATTAATTTTATGTTACTACTTTGACAAAAAATTATAGATGACCTACTTCTATTTGTCTCGTTCCTTCTTGAAATAGGCCAGGGATCCGAATTTGCAATTGGAACTGTACATAAAAAGCAAAACAACGCTTAGAAATAACGAGACCGAAATAGTTATCTCGGCCATTGGATACTCGGCGAGATTAGTGCATAACGTGCGACGGCCTGTATTCGAAGATATCGATTCTGGAGGGCGGCCAAAAAAACCGGCAGCATGGCACGCGTCAACTGCCGCGCGCCGTAAACCCTTTCACGAATATTAAATTCTGTTTTGCCACTTCGCGACTCTACAACTTCCCGCAAAAACTACGAGTATCATCTGCTACGCTTAGGCGGGACTTGTTCTTATTGCTGCACTAAAAATATTTTCTGAACACGATATTTGACAAAAAGCTGCTGTAAAGTTAAATACTTAACAACTAATTCTAAAACTACAAATAGAGAATCCTAAAGAAATTACGTCTTACAAATTAACAATTTAATCTTCTATGAGTTTTTCCTTATTGAATATACTTTCTGTATTCGTAACTACGTATGAGAAAAAAATACTCATGAAATTACAATATCTGCAAAAATAGTGCAAAGAGTGCGTTGGCCTGTGTGCGAAGATATTGATTCTGGAGTGTGGCCAACAAACACGCATCTGAAGCACGCGTCAACTTCCGATTCCTAAACCTTTTACGTAAATAAAATTCACTCGTCATCTAGCCTATTCGTGTCTTCTAAAAAAAATATAAGTTGTTAAATTTGTGGGAGACATTTGATATACTAGGTACGTTGTATATAATACTAATAATAATTCATCTTTACCTAAAAAACTATTGTTTTTAATCGTCCTTCCCTTGGTTTATGATATGAATTCCGTCTTTATAGATCTATCAGTTTTGGCTGTAAATAAAATGACAAGTGCTTCGCTTAATTTATTAATTGGAAACTTTGAACAAACGTGTGAACAAGTTACACTGCACTCCAATGAACAATAAGAGACATCTCATTTTTTAAATAATGACAAAATCAATTTTAATCCGACTGCGTCAGAAGGAAGAGGGTAATGAGCGGCACGGATTGTGACATATGACATATCATTAGAATCGTTACAGTTTGTAGAGTGACATATGTTATAGAAGTTTAATGATGACTCCTGTAAATAGGAAAAGAAGGAAAGAAGGGAAGTTACGAATTTTTTTGCATCAAATGAAAGCTATTAAATAGATCATTCCAAAAATATGAATATATAATATATCTTACTATTTTGATGAAAACCCATAAAAGCGTTAAATGAAATATATCATTATAAAATAAAATAAAAATCGCAGTCGAGTTTTTTATTTTTTGTTTTAATATTTTTTAAAATGTTACTTGCTATCTATTAAAAGTAGTAAAACGCATTGCACGGCGTATGATCTATAGGGGTAGTATTATTTCGAAGGTCTTATATAAATATTGCTGCCTTACCCCTTTCACCCTTGAACGTGCAGATGTGTTGTGAACAACCTTTGAACAAATTATTATTATTTATGCTTAGATAGGTTTAATACGAATGTTGCTACAAGGTATGTTATACTGCACACAAATTTATGTTAATTTGTACAGGTACAGTCCGTTATAATTCCAGTGCCGAGCAAGGGCCTCTTTCTGCACGAGTGAGTTTAAGAAGGTACGATCTGCAACGTTGTTTCTTATTATTAAAAAAATGAAATTTACTTTTAAATAAAAAAGTTTTCATCTCTACAATCACTGTAGAATTTCTTCACGTTACGTTTATACGTGTTATAGGTAAATATAGACACACAAAAGAAAAGTTACAAATAAAAAAGCGTGCGCCTCGTTTTATGAGGCCAAAAAACAATTCAGCCTATTTGATGCGTGAATTTTTTTTGGCCTGAACAAACTGTAATCCTTTTACAAATATTCGATTATTTTAAAAAAGAATCTTGAACGCGTAATAATTTGTATAAAAATATTTGTTTTTAAGTCAAACTTAGATTTTGACTGGAGACTCTTGACAGAACATACTTTTTTCTTATAGTTTGTTTTGTTTCTATAGTTACCACTTGTTTCACCAGTTATACTTCCACTTGATGGCCAGTGCTAGCCTAAGGTACTAAAGCGCAAGATGATTCAACATAGTGCGATATTTATAGGCAAATCATTAACTTTATTTAGTTTCTGTGTCTATCTATACATCGATATGTATAGAGTAACTAATATTTTTGCTGTTTTTTGCCGTACAAAACTGTATAGTTTATTAACGAAAGTTCAGTTTAAGCAATACTTCTAAATTTAATTTCAAATTAGTTTTTGGTAAATACGTTTTAGAATTAACAATATTAATGCTATTAGCACAACATTCTGTTGTAGATACTCCAGATAAGTAGATTATGAATTTTCATTTGAGAGTTCAAATTGCTTGAACCTTTAATTACTTTAAGGAAACTTGTACAAGCGCGCTTTCTGGGAAAGGGTTAATCCGAGCTTTGCTGCGAAAATAGAACATTTGCTTGATTAAAGAGAAGAGCCTGTGACTTTCTTAAAGGTTGATATCTATTTTGTGTAAGGGATATCTGACTAAAAGATTCCGTTGGATTGAATTTAGAAAGTTACTTTTAAATAAAAATTTGCATTATTCAGCTGTTTGATAAAGTAACGACCTCTTTGTATATATAAACTTTTCAATCAATCAATCATTTATTTGCATGAATATAGGTACAAAGATCTTAGATGTATAATATTACAGATCTTGGTCTCGCTATATTCTACCCATCAGGGCATGCAAAACACAATATTACACAAAATACACATAATTGAAGTTAAGCTAACAATATATAAATTACAATTCAAATAAAGTTATATTTCAATATCAATATGGTTATTTAATTATAATGTCAAATAAGATTAAAATAATTTATAAGAATTACAATTTTTACTCCATTAGATAATACAATTTTAATCAACAATTATTATAATTTTATTTATGCACGCCTTCTTCTAAGAACTCTCTAACTGATTAGTACGCTTTTCCTATAAGATAAGCTTTTAGAATTCTGCTGTATTCATAACTTTGTACTATTAATTTATTATAAATAGCAGAATATACTTTTATGGTACAGTTTGGTCCTTACTTAACTTAGTGGAAAATATATAATACCATTATAATAATTCAGTAGCGTATCAGTTCAGCGATCCTATCTAGTTGAATTGTATCTTGAATAAGTTGTACGACAATATAGTGTAGACGCTGGTTAAGCCGTTTCCATTTTAGCGTGCTGTGTACGATTTACTCGTACGTGTAATGTAAATATATTTAAGGGCTTTCAAATTCAGTATGAAAATGTTACACACATTTACATAAAATAAATTTATATTTTCTTGGAAATAAAAAGATTCAATCAGGAGTTCAAGGTGACGTGTATACTGTATAGGGAGGGTATATAAAGGGAGCGTGCTTGGAACGCAGAGCCTGGTACGTAGGACGCTGTGCAGTCGTAAAAACACGACAAACCCACCGCCGCCGGTGCGGTTGCAAAGTTAAATTTACGACACTTGAACAATGTATGCATAATATTGTGACAGTGAAAATAAAATACAATAACAACACTTCTCAATTTTAACTGATAATTATTAAACTTTTACTTCCAACACAGTGTTAATGTTACAGTCTGATGTTTTTACAATACACAGTTAATACATTTAAGAGAAATAAGCCAAGTACTAACCGTGAGACTAACGGTACCTCTTTATCTAAGTTTTGTAGCTTTTATTTTGTTAGCAGAGGGGAATGTATCTTTACAGAACGACTAAAAAGTGACTGCCCGCAAAGTTTTCTGTAGCACAACGTCTCTACTTTTCTCTATGAGCAAGTCTGTTTCCGTTTATCTTCGGGTGTTTTTTGCTCGTGTCAGTTTCTTTCCTTTCGTTTCTCATATTCGTCGTTGCATTTGTAGCATCGGAAGAGGATCGTACCGACGACAAAAAGCTCATTCTACCGATATTCGTTGTTTGTTATTCAAGTTAATAATAGTTTTACATGCGTTTATTTTTAATACACAATTTTGTGTAAATTAGATCTACTATTTTCAAATTGGTAATATGAAAATTATTCACTCGGAAGATGAATCGATAAATAGGAAGACAATTTGCATTTCGCAGTAGAATCGAGTATGCTCCGTACCATTAATTGACGCCTCGCTGAGCTCGGTCTTAAATTGGTGTAAATCCTCAAGGCACAGATCATGCCAACCGAGCGCCGGCTCTCGACGTGCCTCCTCCAATTACTTTAATTAAAACAATACCACGCCACCAGCGCTTCGTCGACTCACTGCGTCTGTTTCCCATTTCCCTATTTAAATACGAAAACGAACTCGTAGCTCGCGCTCAGTATGCAAAATGTTGCTATTCACTGTTCTGTGCAAACTATGCGTGTGGCTTTCAATGAACATAATATCCTTTGGCAGTGACAGTTAGAACCAAGTTCTTGTGTATGACTAATAGAAAATTAATTTAGTAGGATGAAGCGTCCCACGATTTGTGTTGTGGGGGATAATAAGAACGACAAATTTGAGGGGATTGCAATGATTACCTCGCAAATTTTGCGGGAGTCATTTATACAGATCGTGTCTCGGTCTGTTAAGTGAGTGATTCGAGAATCGATTAGGAAGTCGGGTTGATTCAGCGACTTCGAAGCTAGTAATTTACTCTCGAGTTGGCTGAAGGCGACACCTGTCGGGCGAAGTGACGGCTGATAATGCGATGCGAGCACCATTCGAGCGCAGTCGAGTGCGAGGACTCGAATCCTACTGCTATCCGGAGTTGCTTGTAACAAAAACTATAGAGCCGCTGCGTTTAAACGAAAAACGCTGCAGATTTAAAAAGCTTTACGTAAAAGCCGGCTTAAGTATCTGATCAAAAAGACAAGATATATCTCGATATTTTTCTAACTTGACGTATCTCGATTAAATAAGCCGACGGAGTAACGAAGACCAATAAATGCGTCTAGAGTAGTTAAAGGCAACGTTTATAAAGCAACTTCTCGCTGGCGGGGTTATATAAAGCTGCTAAAGCCTAGCATCATCTGTGGGATTACAGTTTACATGAGGTCGGGAACGTCGCAAGGCGGTACGACACAGCACATCTCCGAACGGGAGGCAACTTTACCAACTTTCTTAAGGGCGGTTAGCGAAGTTTGACGTGCACGCGCTCTCACCGTAAGCCTTAGGATTCTGTACTTGGTAATAAGTAACAACATCCAATATTGTGAAACTATATTGGTAACTAGTTGTGCCCGCGGTTTCGCCTGCATTTAAAAATGTAACATACATAATTGAAATTTTATATTCTCAACAATTTTCGCGAAACGTTTTTAGTAAAAATTGTAGCGAATTTTTATCGTTACTGTGCAAATTGGTCAAACCTTTTTGAGAAAAAGGCGTTAAAGAGTTTTAACTTAACGAACTTTAACGAAACTTATATTAAATACGTGTACGTAAATACGTTAAATACTTGAGAATAAAATTGTTGTATAATACCCTAAGCTATCACTAAAATCTGCAAAACATCATGTGGATCATGTCTTACTCTGTAGAAATCTATAACATTTCTATCCCACGGTAACCGCACATTTTTTCGGTATAAAAATGTGTGGCATATATGTTATTTCAAACTGTAATATATTTTAGTAAAAAATAGTAACAAAACATTATTTATCTCTTTCTAGTCATTTTATCTTTCTTCATTAGTAAAATTGCATTACGATGTTAGTAACGATGATACTAATAACTACAATGTTAATGCTATGTATTTCTTGAGTATCGAATTATAATAAGTAGGAAATTTAGATACAAATATCTTGATCTATAGTGAAGGCAAATAATAAGATTTTATGGATTGGGACGGTATTTTCCGAGTCGTTGGATTCTGAAACATGGAATATTGAAGACACATAAAAATATTAGGCGACGTATTCGAAACATGAAATGGAATTCTTAAAGAAAGTAAAAGAAAGAATCTTGGAGGTAGTAAAATTTAATATTCATTATTACATTATTTCTTACAATTTTTCGGGGAATATTTGTTCTATTTCTGTTTCTATATGAATAAATAAAATGCATAATGCAAAATTGTTTTATATTATTTTAACGAAGCTAACGACAAGTAATACTGTTAAAATATTGAAACAATAAATCTGATTGTTTAAAAAGGATTGGTCAAGTTTTAGTTTATTGTTTTTTCTGCATATAGTAAGATAAAAGTATTATAGTATATTTTGGAATGCTCTATTTACTAGCTTTCATTTGATACCCATATTGTCGTGATAATAAAAAGCCGTCCCTTGACAGGAATCACTGTTAAAAATTATATAGCCCATGTCACTCTGCAAACTAAGTCGATTCCAATGATATGTCATAATCAGTTAGCCATTTAAGCTGTAGCGCATGCCACAGAAATGGACAAATATACCTACTTTGTAGTGGAAGATCCGTTAAAATTAGTACAACCGATTTGAAGTTTCGCCTAAACTAACACACAAAGCATTTAGAGATTTGCGAGCAAAGGATACATTTTAAAATAATACACTGTTTATTATACCTTTAAATATACATTCACATGTATTTTCATTAATTAATATAATTATACCTACAATTTCGATCACTCATAATGTTGCAATCAACCTAATCCACTTAGTTTAAATAAAGTTAAATAAAAAGTTAATTGGAATCTAAAATTCATTTGAATCAGCTTTATTAGTTATTATTTACAAATAGTAATTAACCGAATCAAGCAAATCCTATAGTAATCAACTCTATGTCAACAATATTTTAAAACATGTTGGTATGTAAATATTACTTATGTTCACATCTGTGATTACACAGCTTACAATTTTATGATACGAAAACACGAGTATGTTGTACTAGATTAAGTACACACGGTAGCAGAATGCGAATGTAGCGCAAGTGTAATATTTGCAGTTATCTTAATCTTGGCTACGGAAGCACTCGACTGTGTTATTAAAAGGTGGTGTTGGTGCCGGCGAGGTAAACGGGGCCGGCGGATCAAGGGGTAGGGCGCATATAACTTCCACTTTTCTATCACGGGGCGCCATGTCAGTCGCCGGTGCTAAGAAACTGGGTAGCTCGAGTTTTATGAGTTTAATCAAACCGTTTTAGGGGTGTCACCGCGTTCCCTAACGGCTGATTGTGTGTTTGGAACACGTGCGTCCATCGCTGACCCGTACACTTCATACGCAATAGTTCCACAGAATCGTACACACCGAAACGCGTTTGTTACAAAATATCACCCGCTTTATAGCGGAGGGTCGACACGCAAAACAAATATTAGAATTAACATCGGTCTGCTCGTGCGTTCTCGTAACGACATGTAATCCAGCTGCGATTTGTTCTCCAATGTTTTGCGATATAAGATTGGTTTCCAATTTTTTCTTTATTAAATCTGTGTTAAATCAATAAAAAAAGTACCTATGACCGAATTATATTTAAGAATATAGATTTATTCCTAATAAATATTCTAACGCTATCTCTGTCCGACCGGTCGCTGTAATTCCTTTCCAAGCAGATCGTAAAGTAATTCGAAATATGTATAAGTTACGTCCTGAGCTGCTCGTAAAAAGGTATTACAAACCTTAAGACCGGTTTTCTCACGACCGGCCGGATCTCATCACTTAGGGTGTAAGCGTTTTTCGCCTACCTTTGTAATACTTCATGAATTTTTCTCGCTTATGAAATGTCGCTATACTTCAGCGACAGGTCCTCGCTCACATTGCATACGTCAATATTAAATTTTAGACGAGGTAACAATATATCGACGTTCAACTTTTAAGAGTAATATCCATCCTCCAGGCTTGCCGTTCGTCTCGAGATGAAAAATGTTTTCCTGGGTTGCCTTCGTCGAATATTCATGCATCGACAGAGCGATCGTAAATTATTTACGTTATCGGTATACGAACCGGACAAATCTGCTGCGGTAGAGGTCGATTTAACACTGTTTTTAGTTTTGAACTCTCGATGTAAAATGATGCGTGTCATAACTTTGTAAGTCACGTATTTATTCTGTATGTCAATGTATAATATTTAATTTCACAAAGATTGGCAGGTTCTGACGCAGGATAGAGAGTAGTAGAGGCATATGGGGGTGATCATTACCCAACAGTAGGAATGTAAGACAAGAGAATTTGATATATGATGTATTTGGAATATTTTTAGTCCAACGTTCGAGGAAAGATAGACAATTGAATATTAAATGATTCCATAGATTATAACACTGAATTTGACAGGCTTGGTATACGTAACTGCATGTTTCTAAATGAAAATGATGAATGAAATGATATGAAGACTAATTTATAGGTATACTCATAACGGATTGGATGATTCATTAAACATGCGATACATCTGTTATTGACTTTTTACGATTGGTAATTATTATTCATTTATTTTACTGACATGTACAATGCACAATTGGAACGGAACATGCATGTATCTGACACCCAACAACATGCGTGATTGTTTACGTCAAGTATACGCTCGCTCATTTGTATCGGGCATGAACACGTATTGGGGTGGGTGGTGGTTATATTGTTATACAGTACACAATGAAATAAAGTGAGTATGAAAGATATAGCTATTATACTGTATATGTATATGTTCTACTTTACATTATGCTGAATACTGGCCAATAGCGCACGCGGCGCGCGGACCGAACGTAGGTGTGAACGCATGCATGTTAGATGAACTGCCGCCGCGCACTACTACAGCGGGATTAACACCTCGCTTATTATATCCTTACGTTTAATGTTTATGAAACTTACGAATTTAACAGAACACATAATATAAACAACATATTCTATATCGTAGCGTTATTTAACCTGTTAAATATCATGTTAAATATCATCATAACTTACATAAAAAAGTACGAGAAATCTCAAAAGTTTTTGTTAAGGTTAAACATAAAAAGCAAACAAGCGTAATGTGAAAATCACAGACATTTGGCTTCGGGCTAAAAGGTTTGAACAGAAATATTGATACGTTTCAGCGCGTAGCAAAGTGCTACGAACATAGCGTAGCACTCATGAGAGTCGTTGTTTGCGCACATTCCGTCCTGCTACGAGCACTACGCGAATCGGCATGTTGACTGATATCTTATGTGTCGCTAGTCTTGTAATAGACATGAATTGGATTTTAGCAAATTGTAAATTAGTTTCCTTTTTATACATTTATTGTGAAACAAATTTTATTTTATACTTATTTATAAGTCGAATTAATAGTTAGGTAGACTTGGATTTAGATGTGCTATATGATAAATCAATTTAAAAGATTTCGTGGTCCGACTATGTACGCACCAGCGCCATTTCTATTAGGCAGAAATGGCAGTGGTAACAGTGTAAATAACAGTGTTAGGTGCTACTGTGTTCTGGTCTGATGGCTGTGGCAATTTCTTTCTTACAGGAGTCATTCCAACTTAGTCTTCAGGGGTATCAACGCAAATGTGACCTACCTCAGTTAGAAGCTCGTTATCCTATCTGGAGTCGATTACAAGAATCCACGGGCAGTGGCCAGGTAGATTATAATCCAGTTGACTTTATGATCATTTGCTATTCGAATATATAAAAAGAATGAACTATACTTTGCAAAATTTTCTACCGCAACCTAAAAGTAATTAATTATTTATTTTGGAAAGAGGTTCCCAAAAATATATATACTTAAAAAAATATATTATAAAATCAAAAACACATCTCTTTAAAAATAATTAATTGAAAAATATGTTTACTGTATAAATAGAATATTGATCTAAAGCTCCATGGGAGCTTCATAAAATGACTTAATTACACAGATTACAGTGATACAATATTCCTGTTAATATTGTTAGGCTTAGGAGGTAGGATAACATATTTTTACAAGGGTAAAAAAATAAAAAAAGTAAAATAGTGTAATTAATTGTTATATTGTTAGAGAAAGGTTATTAAGTATCCGTTATTTAATATCTGTATTCTTGCATTTGTTTATTTTTTTATTTCTGCAATACAAGATAACAAAGACTATAACGTAAATAAACTACACTTTTATACGTTATGTCAACATTTTCTACACAATACATTAAGAATCAGTTCTACGTCTAATCCGAGAAAAACATGAAAGATAGATAAATAGTTGCCAGAGTAATTCTTAATGTATTCTGTTTTCTGTATTTTGTTACGGAACACAAAAAACACGATGATAAAAGATGTTTTTGGTTTCCCGTTAATAATGTAAGGCTCTACATTATGATTATGATCTAACTCATAACTATATATTATTCTAATTGACAGCTTTATCTTACGCGGTGCCTATAACTTATCCCATCTACAGCTTTCACATTACATGGACGATATTGTGATTTATTATCGCGTTGTACTCTTTGAATGTTGCCGTAGGTAATAAATTCAATTAGGCAGCCATTTGTATCTTGGATCTGCGGTGAGAAGGTATCCGATATATGATGTATTGTATTTTTATATTGCAAACGAATATGTAGCTCATCTGATGGTAAGTGGCTACTACCGCCCATGGACTCAGATTGGATTTAGATTTAGAATGCTGAACGAACGTTGCTTACAGATGCGTTGCTATCCCTGAGAACTAAGAAGGAACGCCTATTGTAAAGGATACGGCACTCTTCAAACTAGAAAAGAGTAGCGCTAAACACTGTTGTTATTAAGAAGTAATATTATTAGGGACCACTTTTGAATGGAGAGTTCTACCTCATTTTTATAACACATATGTTTACCAAATCACACCCTGGAATATAGTCCGGTTGTCAATATTAAGTCAATGTTATTTGTTTCAGATGTCGAATACCATATTCAAGCATAAAACGCGGATAACGAGCACGTTAAACGGCTACGTACTAGAAAGCAACATAAAAAGTTAAAACTGTTTCCGTGTTGCCTTTTACTTTTAGGGCGAACGATTCCGACGGAAGATTCGTTTAGAACAAGGATAGGACACAAATTAAAAGAACGCTGGAACGCTAATTCCATTACGATTCTATGGACGGCAAAAGTCGCCTCCGTTAGATTCAAAGCCGGTAAAACGTAATTGCAACTTCACTAAGCTGGGCTCCGCGCGGGCCGATACGGACGTAAGGGGACCTCTGTAACGGCTGATATAAAAGCGGCAATAAATTTAGCAGGATGAACGCACTACTTACACAGAACGAGCGCGGACGGCGGCTGGCGGCGTAACGAGGGGACACGCAACAACCCAGCGCCCAGCAACCCGTCCGCCGCACTCCGCTCGATACCCGATGTTTATACTCAAATAAATTTTGCGCTACGAGAATCGTTTTTGGATATGGTTATTCATTGATTGTAACGATGGTCAATTGATTTGTTGCTCTATGGATTACACCCATATTGTTATTACTCGTTTTATCGTCAATCATTTATATAATCGTTAATTGTAGGGATAACATAAATTACAAAAACTGCCACCACACTCAGCTTGTATTATCTATTTATGATATATTTAAAAAGGTTTCAATAAAATACCTAGCCTTTAAAATTGACGGCAATTTATTTTTCCAACTGGAAGCGACAAAGATATAACAAGTAAATACGGCCTGAGACATCGCTATAAGGCACAGAACAATGTCAGAAACATACGATAGTAGCAAACGTGAAACAGCAATACGAAGGATAAGGGAAATTGTTAATGTTGTTATTTTGGATAAACATGTTTATTGCTATGAAACATGGCAGTCTCATAACAATCCCTTTCACTCTCCACAAATTGGAAGGAGCGTGTAAAGGAAAACATGGCCATAAATAAAACCGGCAGATCAACTAGATAGACGGCCATTACCCGAGATAAGCACAACTTATATACGCGATACGATGTTCGGTTCAGCAGATTAACGGAATGGGACTGCGTCCGTTTTGCAGATATCGACAAAGAGGCATTTCGGCGAGTCAGTTCGCGGAAATTTATTGTAGAGTTCGGGGAGATATCTTCTTACGGACTCATTAAAAAGGAGACACGTCGTACATAAATCAGGAGCAGGCGTCGGTGTCGGCGCGGCGCTGGTGCGGCTCCGCGACTCTTATCGGCAGCGAGCGAGCCGGCAATAGGCGCTATCCGGTTCCGTCGCCGCATCGCCGCGCCATCGCTCTATTGTGCCGCAGCGTCGCTGAACACCCGGCACCCCGACAACGCTCGCCTAAACTTCATTACATTATCCTCTTGCTTCATACTTTACTTCTCGCGGATACGTCTTATAAACTCTCTTGTATTCATGGTGAAACAAAGTTTTTCAGTAACGAGTATTAACAACAAATACATTGTTGTGCTTTATCATAACAGTGAATATAATTAAGGACGATATGTTCAAAGATATACTTCATTGATTTTCGTAACGTTACATTGGTAAGTGTAACATTACATTATAAAGTTGAAGGACATAAAGTTCTTGAGGTGTGGAAATTTCAAACATTACTACCACTCGCTCTTTGAATTATTGTAGGACTTACGCACCTACTTACACGCCGACGCGCGCCGACGTGAGTGCAAAGTTTGTTTCTTGTTTGCATGGAATTATTAAGGAATTGTTTCAGTTATCCACCCAACTTGAGGAAATAGGTATGCCCAAGTGAATCAGTTATAGGCAGATTTATCTTTATCCAGCTTATAAAATATTATGGAAAAAACGGTAGTGCTTTGTCAAATTCATTCTGGCAACGTACTGATATATATATTACCAGAAATGTTTCAGCGTCTTTTCCCCCCTGTCGTAATTTAGCTATACCTCAGCATAAAGATATGAAATTTAGTATGACACAACATTAAAAAACTTATAAGGCCGACATTTAACCACTTGCAACATAGGAGAAGGTACACAATTCAACAGATTTTTAAAGGTAAAATTAAAATGTGACACGTGTAATGTTTACACGCGCACTTAGTATTTAAATCGGTTCACTTTAAATTCCTTTAAATGTCTCAAAATAAGTGAAAACTGAGTAGCAACTAAGTCTAGGTGTCCCTAGATAATTTATAACAGACTTATGTTGTGCAATAAAGGATCTCCTATGACAAGTGACTTTATAATAAGTCCAGCTCACGATATACATCACTATAATATTTTACTGTCATCGAAGTGTCAACGTTGTTATATCGAACTTCAGCAAAATCCAATGCATGCATGTGCTTTAAATAAATGATAACAAATTTCGAATTAGCACTGGGAACTACTGGTCTCATGCCTGATTGCTACTTACATAATAAAAAAGGACATTAGCCACTGTACGCATAATAATTTAGTGTTGATTATGGTGCGTAACGAGTGAGTAGACGGGAACCGATTGACCGAAGGGGCGTGTATCGAGTGGTCGAGTGAACAAATGACAATAATTGGCACGCACAGAGCCACGACATCACGGCCCTCGCCGCCGCCGTCACTGAGTTCAATTGACTGGTGATTTCAATTAATGCACATCGGTGAGCTCACCAAGTGCCAGTATTCGTTGCGCTGTTTCTGGATAATAGCACCAGACATTCACTCAAAATGTCGTTGGCAGCTCGCTCCTCGTGAATTTACGACTCTCACGACGACCAATAAATGCAAATTTTATTGTTTATGGCAGATTTAACGGCAGTGAACTCTTTTACCGATACCGTAAAGTAATCCTTGCATTGCCCCACGAACAAATCACATGGCAAAAAACAACAATGACTAATAGTGCAACACGACAGTCTGTAAACAAAGTAAAACCGATTTTTGGCGTGACGACAAAAGCACCACAAAATTTATCAATCCACGTGACTGATATACAATAGCTTCAATAAAGTTAATATTGATAGTTAGTATATTAAATGGCATATAAATCATAAAGTTGACAAATGGCTCCACAGGCGTAGCTGTGATATATAGGATTGTTTTCATGGTAGACACTTTTGTTATTTTGTAATAATGAAGTTGCGAGAGTTAAATTTTCATACAGTTGTTGCGAATTAAATGTTCATGACGCAGTTTTAAAAATGTTTATTCTGGGTCTAAGAAAAAGTCTGTTCAGTCCTGTCAGCCACACAATATGTTCCAGATGGTTTTAATATGCCGTTAAAAAACAAAAGATTCAGATTCTTTGATAATTCAAATATTTCTGAAACAATTTGATAATACTTTATATAATAGGGCAAGGAAAAGACGATATGATTGTTTGTTACATAAAATTAAATATTGCTTTTGCTAATTGATAAATAGCTTTTGCTGAGTTTTAAGAAACTACGAATAATGTTGAATATAATTACACACCCATATAGAAAAAAAAAAACTTTAATAAAAATGCAAATGAGTTGAAAGTCGACACATCACAATATTTATAATGTTTTATATAATAATATATATGTTGGAGGGAGAGAGGAATACAACTTAGAAGTTATTGAAGATAGCTAGGCTTACATTAATATTCGTATTTTACAGAATACGACAGTTGATAACAAAATCGACGAAGTAACCATTGTTTTTTTTTATAGTATGGAAGAAGCAACCGAGCATGCAGCCCACCTGATGGTAAGTGGCTACTGCCGCCCATGGACATCTGTAATCAACCCTAGGTAAGATCAAAGTCTCACACAGATGCGTTGCTAACCTTGAAGACTAAGATGGAATGACTCGGGAAAGTATGTCTCTTTTACCACATCCTTAAGACCAGAACACAGCAGCGCTTAACACTGTTGTTATTAGGCAGAAATAGATGTAGCGGTGGTGCTTCAGGAGTCGAACCACAAAGAGTTCTACCACCTTCATTGTATTATATTGTGTTTATTAGCCGTTATATTCTCCATGGTATTACATGTAATTCAGAGCAGACACTTTTAAAAACTCTTTAGTGGAGTCGAGGTATATGGCCGCACGGTGGGGAAACATGGATAAATACAGATGTGAGCGATCGAGGAGGATCATAATTTCGTTGCATTTGGAAGTGTGGGGTCACTGCATTGAACCCACTGCTCAAATGGCTTATTAGTATTAAATTATCACCTACGAGTATTAATAATAATTTTGTAGAACTTTAAATATAAAATGTTGAGAACAGTAAATAGTGTATGTGTGCTCGCATTTGTTGAACGAACCCATAAATTTCTAATGATGTCGATGAGAATAGTCTATCTTCGACATTGAGAAGGCGAAAGTTTGTGACAATGTATGCCTGTTATTCTTTCACGTCATATCTTGTGATCTGGCTTGAAATTTGACCCAATATATAGCTGAGTTAACTTTTTATCGTGGTAAATGCTCGAAGCGGTCGAGGCCACGGGTAAAAGCTAGTATAGGTATGTAACTAATGTTATTGAAAAAGTAGTTTAAATAATTTACGAGCTGACTTGAATTTTCGCACAATACAATAATAACAATAAATATTAAACTTTTTCATTTAAAAATTAAAAACATATTTTTATATCATTAATTAAAAAAAAATGTGTATGTTATACACATACGGTGAATTTTTAAGCTCGTGAAAAATCTGTGGCATATATTCACACGGGCAATATAATTATATTGCCGGTAAATAAAACGGTCCGGGTAAATACCAACATGACGTCGTTTGAAATATATATGTCGGACACACACGACACAGTACGTTACGATACGTCACGTCATACCACGCACGCCACGTCATGACACGACATGTATCAGTTATTTTGTACTGTTATTGTTTTGTAACAGATTATGTACTCCCGCGTGTAAGTTAATTAATAATTTTTTTTATTGAACATCATTGCTACCATTACAGGTTTGAACCCAATGCGATAGCAAGGTTTTATTAATTAAATTAAAGGTTATTTGTATGTGTGTAACATATTATATATATCGTAACCTCTGCCAATTCACTCAACTGAGAAGAAAAAACACGTCAGCTCTGTTATGTAGTTCATTAAGGGTACAGATTGCTCGGGTGTTTGGCGCCTTGGCCATCAAGTCAGTCCTGGCTGTCGGCACGGCCAGCAGCGACAGGCGCTGGCGTCTCCACACGTAGCGCTCCGGCGCGCAAAGACTAAGGCAACGTAACACTCCTGGATTATGGGCTGCACCACGTAGTATTTTAACTAAATATGCAATTACGCAAATTCTCGACGTACCGTCAGTTCGTTGTACCCTACCATACCTAATACAAATAATGTGGGATACATCAAAGGGTAGAACGGATAAATGAAATGAAATGAAATGTCTTTATTTTGCATAGGCCTACTGGGGCACTTACAAATTGTCATTTACAATATGTTTTCTTACACTACCATCGGATCGGAAAATGACCTCAACTGAGAAGATCCGGCAAGAAACTCAGCGGGTTTGTCTTTTTTTTTTTTTGGAATACTTTTTTTTTGACCATCTAGTTTATTACATTGGCAATAAAAGCTAGGTCCAGTATGTTGCCTTACATTTGACTAAACAGAGATTTGTTTGGCAAGATACGCTACACTTTGACAATTAACCATTGAAATATATATAATTGATCAGTTCCAAGCTGCCTTGTCTTCTATGTATTCAGAAATTTCGTAATATGCTTTGCGGCAAAGTTTGGCCTTAATCAATGCTTTGAATTTACTTATTGA
>MOOZ01000092.1:1171870-1186650 GCA_002930495.1 Cecropterus lyciades | reverse complement strand
GGCAGTGATGGGCGCCCTCTATCTGTCAGCAACCTCATATAGAAAAAGGTATCTATCTGAAGTCGATCACAGGTGCGTTGCTACTCCCGAGGGCTAAGATGGTCGCCTCATATATAAGTGAGCTGGCTACCACACCCTTGCGGGTAAACGCAACAGCTTCACTCCATAAATAGGCATGGCGATGGTACCTCTCCGGTCGAACTACACTGGTTCTACCACCTGGTGATTTTAGCAGAAACACAATGAACAAAAAGTTCTATCGTATTCAAAAAATAATTGCATATGTGATTTAAATTGTATATGCATTGGCCAATCACATTATGCAGAATTACACCGTTAATATTTAAAACACCAATTACACCGTAATTTTACGTAGCCTATCGGCCTATCCACATTGTTACATCGAATGTCACGGTGAAAGCTTATAGTCGAAGAAAATGAGGATGCTCTTTACAATTTTCGTATTAAATTTTAATTTTCATGGAACTTTCGTATTGCGATTACATCGTGTAACATTTATTTTACGTAAGGTTTTCATATTATTATTTTCTTTAGTGAAAAATCGCCTATTCCACTCGCTTGAAGAACCTTTGCATGAATGTTCATTTAAATTAGTTCATTCGTACATGTAAGTGGTAATATGACAAAATGACAAACAGACAAGATATTTAAAATTTCCTTTACCTACAAATATCCAAGTTTACAAGAAACAGTAGCGAGTAAGCCTTGTTAAGTGTTTAAAAATTCTTTGATTAACGTAAAATTGCACCATAGTCTCAAGGTATACCGTTAGATATTCAAAGTAGAGGTGTAAGAGAACCCATTTGCGATAATAAAAACAGCGCAAGCGCTACAAAAATAATAAAAAGTTAGCAACGGCCGCCCGCGAGACGCCGGGAGGGCACGCCACGGATCTCTTCGAACAGGGCCCCCGGGTTCACGGGCCCTGTTTACTATCAACCGGGGAAAATTATCTTTTCTTTCTTGTCAGTTATCTTAACTTTTTACCTTAATGAGAACAACAAATTTAAATTAAACACAGCGTATTCAATTCGAGGCCGAAAAAGAAGCAGCCAGAAGCCAGAAGCCAGAAGAGGCAGCCAGCGACTAAATTAGATATATACAGTTTTTTGTGGATGAACGTATCATCCATCACACGGTGTCGACTGATTTATGGCAGTAGTGTAGCGGAGCGACACGAGCCTAGCCTACTCGCGATGACGACGCGATTAGAGGCCCCGGGCCGGGGCGGGGCGAGAAGACGCGACGTGATCACGTGACATGCGAGCGACACCGACACCGACTTGCGACTCCGAGCTCTCCGTCATGCGAACACTGAGCTTACATCACATACTTGACTAATCTACGAGGGTGAATTGGGATGTTTTTTTGCAGTAACGCTTTACGAAGCGTGAATAGCTTTATGCAATTTTAACGTGATACGAACATGATTGTTGCGGTTTAAGATAACTTTGAGACACACGTGTAAATATAAGATTAGGATTTCCTTGTAATATAGAATAGTAGTTCTAGAATCTCAGAAATAAGATTTTATTTATATCACACATTTAACTTACCGTCATTACATGTTTCATATCAACACGCTGTTTAATTGGTTTAATGAATTGCAGTAGTCATTAAACCGACACTTTGGAACTTCATTACCTACACCTATCTGGCGAGTTATAAAACGCAGCAGTGTCAGAGAATCGCAGCTATCAACCGGGTGCTCCCGCGAGATAATTGCGAGTATTCATCATAAATGCGTGACGTTTAAAATTTCCAACGCCGCCGCCCGCCCGCCAGCGGCCCGATATAAATCAAAGCAAACAGTAGTTTGGGCGGACGTACTACATTACCTCTTTGTTTAAATTAAAGCGTGTATAATACGGATTGTGGATAAACTACAATGATAATGAAGATAGCCAAGTTTCATTTGTGTTTTACTTTATAGGAACAGCTAATGAGGAAAACGGGAAACACTTGTTATAAATTGCGGTACACTTCTCAGTAGAGGCCTCGATATGTGATAAAATATATTTTTTTATGTTACTCAAGTAAAAATCGTCTACCTGGTGCCGTCTCGTTACTTCAATCCATAGACATTTGTAATCAACTTCAAGAAGAACTGAAGTCCAACCTCAATCACATATGTCATATTATCTCTGCGAATTAACTTAAAATATATAAGTACGCCTTATGCGGAAATGAATAAACTCGAGAGAATGGGGGTTAATTATAAATAAATATTGTATCTATCTACTAGACATTTTAAAGGAAAGTCTCGCGCGACCAATAATTCAGGTCCTGGTTTGCAGATATTTATGGCATGGTTAACGTGGTTCTGGTTTTATGCGAGCGAGTGCCGTAATTACATGCGCATATACCATACATAAATATAGTAGCTATAGCTCATTACGTACATTTCGGTAATGATCGAGACCACAGAGGTACTTAAGCGCTTTAATTCGACAGTTACATGTGCTATTTACATCAATTGGTGATCCACAGCTTTTCGAATTTTGACGCCCCAATTAGGGGCGTTTAGGGGAACAATAATGATCCCGATCATTGTTATTTGGTCGGCTGTACAGTTATTTTATTGGTTTAAAATTTAAATACACATTGCCTATTAGTGTTCAATTCGAATGAAATAACTATTTAACACAGCATTTGACTACGTTTACATTTTTAGTGCGCGAATTATTTTTAATCAACGTGCTAAAAAAAGTAAAAAACGTATATCAATATGTACACAAGCAAGAAATGAAACAATAACAAAGCAAGCATTTATTACAAATCCATTACATATCATATCACATCTATAAATGGTCAACAATTGAATGTTATAATTGTAACGTAACGCTTCAGCGTAACGATACAAATACGCTAATCCTTTTTTCCTTTGGTAGCGTCTTTAAGCGCGTCAAGTTTCACGTCAAAAATGAATAAACGTGTATGGAAAGAATATTGTTGGTTATCAATGTGCAAAATACGTTTCATATGCATGTGACATATAATGCGGTGCAATAAAATCTCATTGAAATGCGACATCAAGCGATGTAGCACATCCAGAATATGGCATCTGAAAAGACGTGCGATACTGTCGCACGTGGAATCGTCACAAATATTCCGTGGAGTATTCCGCAGTCGCTCGCTATTCGCCACTCTTGCTCTGCCACGGATAGGAACCACCCTATTGCATTTATTCATGTCGTTACCGCTAACGATAATTTTATCGTGTGCTCATTTTCCGGCGCCAGTCTTGAGACCATACGTCAGAGCGTCCAAATCGACAATTTGTGCGCAACACTACAAAAATTATCACCACATAATTGGCCTCGTCTTGTCTAAATAATGTACCATTTCGGTGCGATTTTATGGACCATTTGTATGAGTGAGGAATTATTAAAATTGTATACGATACTACTTAAGTGGTTTACAAAACTTGTGTTAAGAGGTGCGGTTATAAAGTAGTAGTTTGAAATACGGTTTTTAATCAGGGGATTAGAATCCTAGGGCTTATATTTTTGTTTTTGCAATTAATTGTAACTTATCATCTTAATTCATGAGAATGGCTACACATATATGTCCAACTTCTGGTAAGAATGCGATCTTATTTTTATTGGTGGTTACTGATGTCCATGGGTGGCAGTGGCCGGTTAAAATGTTGTGAGTGCTCATTAACATAGAACTACTTCTATTATATAAAATATGACTTTCTTTCACGGTGAAGGAAAAGATCTTAAAAAAACCTTACAAGCCTAAGAGTTCTTAAAAAAGCTCCCAAAAGATGTGCGGCGCGTACCAATCCGTACTTGGCAAGCGCTGTGAACTATGGCCTAGTCTCATTCCGAGAGGACACCCATGCCCAGCAACGGAATAGTAATGGGTTAACGACGTTTTAATTTATTAGAACATGTTTGATAAAAATTGAGCTTTCGCTGGCCGAGATCCTAACGAGTAGCAATAATCTGTTTGGATAAGTTTTTCCATTAATTGGCATTAGCCTACATCGCGCTTAGCTAACGTGGATTTCTTTTGCTAAAATCACAGTAGTGTGCTGACACGTGCTATAAATACAGCCGAGTACGTGCAGTTGCGTACTAATTAATGTTGGAAATTGCTTGTAGCTTGGATCTTTTAAGCAAGAGTGAGTTTTTTAATGATTTCACAAGCGTTTTCACTCAATTTAGTATCACATGATCATTAATGTCATTAATGGTGTTATATGTCAGACATGTTTTAACAACTTTTATAGTACTTTTGTAAAATACTGAGAATAGTACGTCACAGAAACGATCCAAAAACATTGTGATTTTTTGATGAGTTGATTACGAGTTAAAAAGTATTAAAAATTACATGGTGATTTGAAAATCTAAGAATTGTGTGTACGAGGATGTCGGTGTCAATTAGAATAAAATTCAGTTAATCTAACAAAGATGAACCCTAACCTTTTCGCGCGGTAGGAGTAAAACATCTTTGATATTACAATATCAAAGATGTTTTACTCAAGCTTTAGGAAATATGAAGATTAAACCAAAAATATATTTTCTTTGGCGTCAACACCTCATTATATTTCACTTTCCTTATTGCTTACAGATTGTGACATTTAAATGTGAATTCCTATGATTGTGACATTTAATTTAATTTAGTACTATTTTTAAAGTCATAATTAAAGTACGATTTTTACTCCGTTTTATCGCATTTTTTTTAACATTCCTCATAAATTATACAAGTCATATTGAAATTGATTCGTTATATATATTTACCATGAATTCTACAGTTTTTTCACTTTTCTGTGACTTATATACAGTCACAGAAAAGTGAATAAACTGTAGAACTTTTTGTTTCTTTTTTATTTTTAAGTAATTGAGAAGCGTCGATGGTCAATACATTTTATTAAAATACTTTTTATATATATAGTTCTTAATTTTTAAAAGTTCTAAATAGTCACCTCATTTATATGAGAAAATTATTTAGAAAGTTACGTTTTCTTATATGTAGACTATAGCTGTGACATTTCCATTACGGTCAAAGCATTGTGATTTTCGCTTAGCGAAAACCACAAAAAGAGGTTAGAGACATTTTAACTAAAAAGTAACTAAGTGTCTATTCGAAATATGTTTTCAAATAGTGCATACATATGTACCTATACAATATTATTATTTAAGGGCAATTAAACGAATCCAACGATACATATCGGTCATTAGTATAATAAAAATTTTAAAACGCTATTCAATAATCTGACGTCTGTATATCGTACGTGGCGAGGGTACGAATATACTGATCTCGGCGTACTCATGTATTATGCGGAATAGTAACGGGGCCATCTTGAAAATTTCTCGTAGAACGTTGTAGGTAATTGAATAGTGCTGTAGAGAGCGCTCGGTAGTTAAGGACGTGGCCGGCCGCACGGGTGGCGGCGGCTATGGCATAATTGCACAAACTTTCATGTGCTTCGCATACATTTTCATAATTAAAGGGGCAGTTCGCACCAACTGGCGAAACTAGTAAATGTTATTTATAGCCACTTACCTCAATAACATTTGCTTATCTAGTTGTAACTAACTTGTTGTATTCAAACTTTACAATTTATGTATATGTAAATGTGTTAAACAGACATATACTTCTTAATTTGTACTGTGAATCATTAATTATATAATTTCGTTTCATGATTCGCAATATGCTTTACTTAGTGTAAAAAGGACTTAGTGCTGTACCAGCCACTTTAATAGCTTAATCAAGTAACTTATTTCCTTTAGTTTATTTTAATAACTTTCGATACATCGTTCATTACAAGATACTTTTAAATAACTTTGTATTTTAATGCCTTTGGCGAAGTAAATTAGCAAAGGACATATAAATGTAAATGTGGAGTCGAATAATCGCGTTGGATTTGTATAATTTTAAGCCATGACTTGTAGGTATAATAAAATGTAAAAGGAAGGTCTTTTTACAAACCCGAAGTAAATATCTCACTTTTCCATTAAGGACATAAAAGCAATTCCGCGAGAGCCGAATAATAACGAGGGGCAGCGCTGTCCGGCGTTGCGCTCCTCTGAATTTTATTTGCATCGCGGGGCTCGTCTGGGGCAAGGCACAGGGCACCTCCGATTGCCCCAATAATCGCTATTGTGCGGTGTTCGGGCCTTTAGGGCGCTGGCCCGTGAGGCGGGAGGGCGGCGTGTGATCGCCGCGCTACTTAACGCACATTTCTCTGCCCAAAGTAACACACCAAAGCGGTTCTATTGTAAACATTGTGCGAAAGAAGGACTACATTTTTTTAGGGTTCCGTACCCAAAAGGTAAAAACCCTATCACTAAGACTCCGCTTACCGTCTGTCTGTCTGTCCGTTTGTTTGTTACCAGGCCGTATCTCATGAACCGTGATAGCTAGACAGTTGAAATTTTCACGGATAACGTATTTGTAAATATTTAAGAGGGACTGCCATACAACAGCCCTGATTTTATTGTCGTTTTTAATTTATAATGATACGGAACCTTTCGTGCCCGAATTTGACTCGTCCTTGACCGGTTTTATTCTTATACGAGGAGCTAAGTAAATAAGGAAGTACGTATCAAAAACTTACACTAGCTTTTCCTATGAATCCGGAAGCCCGATATAACCTCACACCGAGTGCATGATTTACGATAACAGTCAAATGGTACGATTTAAAGGCGTGCCTTAGGAAATGCGATCCAAATCCCTTGAATCTTCAATATATTGTGCGACATTGAAGAATGTCCTAGGAGTCAATATGCAATATTTGATCTCCATAAAATTATTACATTGCTTTGATTTATGTCTATGCTAAACGTATATTTGATGATTGCATACTGCTTACTTTTAATAAAGCCAAACGGAAAGCAAAACAATTATTATCACATTTGTTCAATTAATTGTTATTAAGAAAGTATGTATGACCAGTTCACTGTTTGCCCTAATTTTGTCTCGTTACACTAAAGTAAACATGTAGGGCACTAAAGTTAATTAAATGTACACGTGTGGACACCTACTGTATCACTGTTTCCCTAAAGGTCTTTTGTTTTACATATACTTCTATCTATAAGAAACTAAGAAATGTGACTATTACATAATTATTTTTTGTAACAATATAATAACAACATTACAACAACCAGCTCCTAAGCTGATTGAAATGCAATTATTATCGCAGATATTGTAATAAAAATCAAACAACTCTCAATATCAGTACAACAAGCATTTCCTCTCTAACGAGCAAAAACATAAATTTGTAAAACAAAACAACAATATCTATAATATACACTTACAAAGAATAGAAAGATAATCGAAATCAGTTCAGACACAGTTGAGTTATTTAAGATTATATGATATAGGAATTTAAGAAAATTGTTCAATATTTTTACAAAATGGGATCACCCCAAAACTTAGCTTCACACAATACCGTTTAAATCATCCCAATCGGTTGCGGCATCGACGAGTAATCGCGTAACATATCCATGTAAAAAATATATGGCCGAATTGATAACTTCCTTCTATTTGGAAGTATGTTGAAAATATCGGTAAATATGAGTTGCACTCGTGTTAATTATACTATGTGAAAGACAACTGTTTACGGAAAACAAATACGTGACACATTAATAAAAAAAAAACTTTTACCTGACTCGCATAATGCCGTTTTTTTATAAAGATACAATTAATCCTATAGTACAGTAACTAATTAATCCTCAATTTGATTTAACTGTAACATCACGTTTTAAAGAAAACGTACGTAAATTGCAGATTCATTTTGGTATTAGAATAATCGTTCTGTTCAAACGAATGGAAATGAAACTGTTTAAACGTATTGAAATCGCGGGTTTTATTTAATTTATGCATCCCGACGTTTCGATCAGTGCACCGATTGCGGCAGGTCTCAGCGTCGCAGCGCCGTCTCCGGGACGTCGACGTATAAATCAAATAAAATCCTTGATTTCAATCCGTTTAAATACGTGTAACGTCTAGTGAATTTCAAGAGAAACACTAAACTGATATGAGATAATATCGTTGCAAGATAATATCTGAAATTAGATTGGCGTTAGAATACATTTCTGCGCCAAAAGCAGGAAAATAAAATGTACTATAGGAAAATAAAGCTCACAAAGGTAAATGTACACTTTGAGCTTTTTGTCTCTGTTTCCGACTCTACCAAAATTAGCTTTGTCTCTGTATATGAAATTATAAGCTTTTTGTTGTACATTGTTAGTAAAGTAATTCTATAAAAAGTTATATGGATATTTTTAACTTTTTATAACATCAATTGAGAGACAGTGAGGTTAATGACTTGAAGAAATAACATCAAGTAAGAGTATAAAATAGTCTACTTTCGACCTTTACTCCTATTGATAATATAAAAATGGCCAAGTGCGCGTCAAATCGCTTAGGTACACTGAAAGGTTTCGTGGTCGGGATGAACGTTTATTACATCGACGGTAAAAAATTGTATTTCATAATATTTCAAAGGAACATTGATAATAGTGGTGACGCTATTACTGAACTCGAAATAGGTGTAACCAAAAATACCCCTCATCATAAGATTTTTTTTTCACTTAGCTATGGATTCATAATAAAGAGAATCTCTATTTACTGTTAAGATTCACATAAGTTTACATAATTAGTAAAGCACATGGTAACAGCGGTACGTTCACACTTAATTTTCTTGGAACAGTAGCGGTAAGAAATAAAGTTAAAATTAAGACGCGAGTTTATGTGGCGTTACGGGGTGGGGGCGCAAGGTGGGAGCGGGCCGGGCGCGGCTCGGAGTGGGAAGCCATTCGAATTCACCGCGCGAGCTGCGCCGTAGATAGCGGCAGGCGGAACACGTACTTCACTTCCACTAACTCTAACTATTGACAATATTAATGCACGCTTAGCAGGGCCAAGCGACGCCGTGTACCGCCTTCTAGATATTGTGTAACATTAAGGGACCCATCGAACTGGCGCCCGCAGGTGATTCGCTCCGAGCCGTCGTGAACGGTCCGCACCGGTCGGCGGCCACTGCGACCCGAGCTCATTGAAACTAATTTATTCAATATCCATCGCTAAGAGAGTCTCCGGAAGTAACGCAAATATTAGACGACCGTCGGCCCACGACGGGTGCCATTAATTTCAGAATTGAAATCTGGAATTGCGGCGGCGGCAGTGGCGAATTTACATTCATCGCGGTAAGAACTTAAATCAAGTTCTCAGTTACGATTCAGTTGCGATATTATTTTATTAAAATATGTAAATGACGCCATTCCAGCGCGTGGATATAACGGTAAGGGCCTTACAATTGCGAGGGAGGATATCTCTAACGGCACAATATTTTCATTAGCGAGACTATTACTAGCATTATGACAATTTTATACAATGTCTTAATTACATTGCTCCTGCAAACCTGAATTTTAAGTAAAATTCACGTTAAGCTGCATTTACACGAAAGTACAGAATTTAAAACAGGTATTATTATTATACAGCAGGTATTCCTAATAAATTAATAATAAGTAATTTCTTTTAACTAGGTACAATATAGTTATAATGTAATCTATTAAAGCCGTGTGAATTATGATGAGTAAATACTAAATCGTATAATATGTCTACGTTGAGTACCTTTAGGATAAAAATAGATGTTAAAGTAAATACAAATGCACCAATCGTATAAGTACGCCTGGCTTATAAGATAAGCAGAGTGTATCCGTACGAAATGATCAAGTACGATCGTGAAAAGCTTGTCTACGAAGACAGAAAAAGGCTACCCGCAGCTTTAGCTGATTCCAGTCACAAAGCAGTTTTCAATTTATCGGGAATAAATGCTTCGGTTGGCAGCTCAGACACCCAATTACCGAGCACAAAAGCTGATTACCGCGCGAGTGCGGAGCGGTGCCGGCCTGCAGCGCGGGGCTCTATGCGTTGCCGGAATATTTTAACGACTTGTGAGGAACTTTACGTTTGCTCTCTTTACTAGACGCCGACGAGACGTTGCCTCGTGATTGAAATCGACTTAGGTGTAGTTTGTTTTTGGTACGAGACAATTTTCCTACCATTCTAATATTCTCATATAAGGAACTTCTTTGCATTGATTCTAAATATTGTAGTCAAAACTCTTAACCAGTCAACAGTACTTTAAATAAGCAAATAGTAGTTGGCTTTCGATAATAATCCTTGCGACTGTTTTTTTTTGTAAATAAAATTGATCCAACCTAAGCAATATTTCGAAGCGCTTTATATAGTCTAGTCTATTATAGCGTTTATATAGAATTCGTTCGGTTAGGTTCTAAAATAGAAATAAATTAACCACTTTGCAGTCAAAAGCACTATTAAAAATTAATTTCGTACATAAGTATTTCTGGCTCACACAAAACTAACTTAAGTCACAATTGTTTTTGCTTCTTTCTTTTCAATAAAATTATTTGAAGTGGAAGAAATTTTGACTGCATCATAATTATATAGATACTTGTTATTTCTGGTAACATTACAAATTAATATTTAGTTTCTTTTGGTGACACATCTTGTGCAGAAAATATCTGCAATTATTTTATTTATAAACCAAATTTATTGCTTTGGTTTGTACATATAAATATATGGCTTACTATGATTAATTGTACCTTAAATCCCGAGGTACCTTTTCCACCCTGTGAAATAATTTTATTACCCTTTATAATTCCTTTTAAGCTTTTACATTTTAAATTTTACTTTAATCTTTTAAAATAAACTTTATAATATCTGATATGAACTGTTAATACCTTATCTTTATTAATTTCGTAGGCAACATGCTTGAGACGGATTAGTATATTTATGTATGAGTTTCGTTACTACTTACAGTAACTTCAAAACTGGAAGAGTTACTTAGCGTTCGCTAACTTTTAGACAACTACCACTAATATTCTTAAAAGCATGGATGCTGTCAAAAACAGGGATGTAACCAAAAAGCAGTGTGAAACGTCTGCTGGAACGACTTGCTTTATTGCGTCTTGTAGTAATAATTGAACGGTACAAATCGTCACGTAAAGTAAAAGCGTTACGTCCTCTCCACGCGACTTGGTCTTACCATATCTTTCTTTTATATATGAGTGAACGTTTATGAAGGCGTGAAAATTGTGTTAAAATCTATACTTTGATTGATTTAAATCATATATTAGTTAATTGTTTCCTTTTTTCTACTAAGCAATGTAGATTAAGGTAACTTTTCCTTGACGAGGGTACTCGTATCACACTCGTAGCACATCCATCTTGGTAGTAAATTATATAATTTTAATGTAAAAAGAATAACGAGGGAATTTGGTTTGAGTTCCATTCTTGTATTTTTTTAATAATGTTAGACTCCTAAGCTAAAAGCTCTGTCATATTAAGTGTATGATAAAATTTCGTTGAAAAATATTTTACATAATATAACTCGAAACTTCTAATTTTAGTGGGTGAAATTGCATTCTTTTGTATACTCTTGAATTAGCCGAATGAAGTATCGATCTTACTTGGTGGTTAATTATAAATTGAAAGCAAAAATAAACACTAAATCGTCATACACAATTAAATCATATCACGAAATTGTAATACTACGAAAAAGCTTATAATTCATAGAACGAAATGAAGCCCACCCCACGGTTATCTCAATAGTTTTTGTTTTCTATTATTTTATTTACAGCTTGCACTATTTGTACAGCAGCAGCTAAATATTGACGTGTGCCGGTTTAGAGCATCTTGTCGCAAATTACGTCGGGGCGTTACACACCTTGGGAAATCATCAGCTGCAGTCACTCGCTCCGACCAAAGATAAGACTATCTAGACAAATATGTATTGAAAAATTTACGGGGACGTACTAGCGTCACACATATAAAGCAGTTCTTGCGTTTTGGTCAAAGTTTGTGGTTGCCGGCTCACTTAATTTTTTATGTGGCGATAATCGTAGTCCTATATCTGTGATTGACTTCAGTTAGAATCACTGTACTGTATGAGGTAGATTACATATGTCCATGGGCGGCAATAACCACTTACTGCCGCCCGTGCACATGTCTAAGCTACTTCTAAATTATAAAATAATAGTATCTCTATAAAACTGATAAGTGTCTTTAGAAATGTCTAAAACTAACCGTTAAAACTTCAGTGCATCAGAGTTCTGTAACTAACTAGGTTCAACATTGATACTGAATCTATCTCTCTGGTCTGTTATAAGACAATTTCTGTCTTTAGCAATTTATTTATAGTAAGCAACGAGGCGTTTTTTTAAGATGACAGGCCAACAGACTCCTTCGACCCGGTATTTGCATAGCATCGAATAACTTATTATGTTGGGAGATGAATACCTTGGGAAATCACTCAACTTTATAATCTGTCATAAGACAAGCCACGTCTTTGGGTTAAAAGTTCAAAGATTATGAATAACCAGGTGTCTTCTAAATAGTAAAGTGTTGTGGCCGACCCTGTGCTCGTTTTAAACTAGCAGTAGGTACATTGCGTTGCAATGTATCATTTGGAGAAAATATCACATTTGAAATCTGAGATAAAATAATGTGATATTGTTTATAAATGATGTTAAAGGCAGAAGGCTTTTAAATTAAGCACTGAAGCCAAGTCTGTTAAGTTCATAAGAGACTTATCATAACAGGGCACGCACTGGGAATTTAATACCGCTTACTGCACCGCGAACAGCTATAAACAAGTTTTGTCAAACTTATTTATAGCAGTGTAATAAAATTAATTTTGTAAAAAATATAATATATTTTTTTTATAGTATGGAAGTAGCAAACGAGCATGCAGCTCACCCGATGGTAGGTGGCCACTACCGCCCATGGACATCTGTTATCAACCCTAAGTAAGATCAAAGTCTCACCTAAGGTTAGCCACAGATGCGTTGCTACCCCTGAGGACTAAGATGGAATGCCTCGGAAAATTATGTCTCTCTTACCACACCCTTCAGACCAGAACATAACAGTGCGTTACACTGCTATTATTAGGCCGAAATACACAGGTGAAGCGGTGCTTCCGGAGTCGAACCACAAAGAGTTCTACCACCTTCAAAATAATATAAATCAGCATTACCACTTACTTGCTCAAATAATGCAACATACTTGGTAATTATTTAACTCCACAAGAAGAACAATGTTATTTGCTTAAAAGTATTTATTTACGTTTTATACCAGAAAAGATGCATAAATAACTAGAAAGCACCTTGTCACAGATGAACTCGCGACATCAAACGCCCTGGGAAATCTCCACCTTTTCCAGCTTCCCGGAAAATATCAGCAAGTAAGTTTAATATATTTATTTAATCAATATTGATTTTTCCTTATAAATATCGATTTATTTGTTTTAGAATATCTAGGTAGTGACATTTTTCCCGATTAAAGAGTAAGGCCACTGTAGAGGCTGTTAAAAAGTAGCCATTTTTAACTGACTTCCAAAAGGAGGTGGATATATGTTCGACTGTATGTATTTTTTTATGTATGTTCAACGATTTCTCCGCCATTTGTGGACCGCTTCTCAAACTTCTTTTTTTTTTCAAACGAGTATACTCCTGAGGTGGTCCCATAGGCACCAAATCAGGATCTAATGACGGGATCTCAGGGAAATTGAGGGCAACCCTTAAATTTTATAGGAATTAACAATGTTTTTTTATATAATTTCTAAAGCTATTGAGATATTTGCATATAGTCGTCGTCATCTAATGATACTAAGCTGATGTACTTTCCTGTGTGGTATTTTTATTAACACGCTTTTATAAACTTGGCTTGTATGTATGTAACGGAATCTTTGAATGCGATTTTTACCCACTTTGAAACATCGGATTAAGTTGAAACTTTGCATGCTTATCAAGGACTGATGACAATACAATATTCTATATATACCCCGTTATATATCCACCCCTATAAGGGTTAAATAAGGGGTTTGTATGAAAGTTCTCCAATTTTGGTACAAGCTCTATGTAACTTAGTGTTTGGATTTGCGGTTTAATATAATAGAACACACCATTTCTGGAATATCATCCCCTAAGGTGGTGAAAAAGGGGTTGCAAGTTTGTTTGCAACTCCGCCAATTTTGATGCAAGCTGAATGTGACTTAGTATTTGGGTTTGTGACCAGAGTAGCTGTTTTCACATATGATGCGCTAAAAATCAATTTGCCGTACATAAAATTATTATCGATAAGACTAAAATAAAATAAATAATTGTTTAAAAAACTAAAACACACGCTTTTGTAACTAGTTCAAATAAAAGTAGAAAATAAATAATAGTTTAAAAAAACTTAATACACTCTTGAAACAAGCTGAAATAAAAAATCGAAAATAATTTTTAATTAGGTTAAAAAATAGAGCGATAAGAATATGTTTTGAAAATTTTTGTTATTAAATTTACTTTTTGAAATTTATATATCTATATATATATAATATTAATAAATATATATAAAATCGTCATTTTTGACGAAATTTAAGAAAAAAACATTAAAAAAGAATCAGGTTTTTTAAATATTTTTTCCAAAAAGTACTTTTAATAACAAAAATTTTGAAAAAAAAACCGTCCCGATAAGTCGAATTTTGAAAAACTTAGTTTTTCAAAATTCGGTTTATTTGGAATTATTATAATTTTTTTGTTCAGTATTTTTTTTTATTGTGAGAGATGTTTCTTATAAGGTAGAAAAGGATGGAAAACTCTCAGCCAAATCGAATACGGTCGGGGTCAAAAGTGGTGGATTCGGCGCGGAATGCCCCATATAGAATATTGTATTGTCATCGGTCCTTAATAAACATGCAAAGTTTCAACTTAATCCCATGTTTCAAAGTGGGT
>MOOZ01000092.1:1138163-1171854 GCA_002930495.1 Cecropterus lyciades | reverse complement strand
TTTTTAAATATTTTTTCCAAAAAGCACTTTTAATAACAAAAATTTTGAAAAAAAACGTCCCGATAAGTCGAATTTTGAAAAACTTAGTTTTTCAAAATTCGGTTTATTTGGATTTATTATAATTTTTTTGTTCAGTATTTTTTTTTATTGTGAGAGATGTTTCTTATAAGGTAGAAAAGGATGGAAAACTCTCAGCCAAATCGAATAGGGTCGGGGTCAAAAATGGTCGATTCGGCGCGGAATGCCCCATATAGAATATTGTATTGTCATCGGTCCTTAATAAACATGCAAAGTTTCAACTTAATCCCATGTTTCAAAGTGGGTAAAAATCGCGTTTAAAGATAACGTTACATACATAATATATAGATACGACCGAAGCTAATGAAAGCGTACTAAAAACATTTTTTTGTCTCAATGCACTGAAACGAAAGAAATAAACTATTTGTACAAAAATATGTAATCTGCCATTTTGTTGCGGCGGCGATTTTGGATTTACACCAACATTAATTATATATTATTACAGAGTTATCGTAACTATAGGTGTATTCCAAATATCAGCTTAATCGGACACTTATAAGTTAGAGGTACTCTCTAACGTTATGCATTGCAGTCGTCCTTCATTAGCAGAGTAAACCTTGTTGAATTATGGCGGCGTGTCATACGTTTAAGACGTATGCAAACAAGATTTATGTAATTAATTTAGGAGATAAGAGCAGGTACGCGAATACATACGTTATGGAACACAAAGGACACCTACGGCTAGGTTCCTAAAGGCTTTCTGTGTAGATACAGATACTATCACAACACACGGTATTTGTGTCTACGTATCATAGCAAGGATATAAACACTAGTCCAGCGGTTGGCAAACCGTGGCCCGCGGGCCACAAGTGACCTGCAGCCCACTACGTGCGGCCCGCGGGTCTTCCCAGAACATCTCCTAGCGGCCCGCTGACAATCTTATAACCTAATTTATCGTCCTCGTTACTTCCAATTGATGATGCGTGTTTGTTATTCTTTCACGTTAAAAGTACTGATTCGATTTAGCTGAAACTTGGCACACATAGTTTATGACTTATGATCTGGATTAACTCATAACATACCCTTTATAAATGACTGGGCTGAAGCGAGCAGAGCCGCGCTGAGGTAATAGCTAGTTTTAATATATACAGAGACATTTTATGTCTGACAACCGTTTATCGCTGATTATGAGAGACTATGTGTGTTCATTTTTGTAGACCTTTTTCACCTACATATTTCAGAAACTACTTCCGAGTACGGTCCGTCATTACATCATGTGTCTGCTATGTGGCCCGTCTTACCAAAAGGTTGTCGACCGCTTCTGACTAGTCCATTCTAATATAATACACTCTATGCTAAGACATCATAAAATATTTCTCCTATTTTATGTTTCGCCACTATTTGTGTTAGGGGCTTAATATTCTGATATATGAAAACTGAAATGACGAGGAAGGAGAAAAGCGCTAGAAACGATAGGATGTTGTTAGGGCAGGGGATGAACGGGTGCGGGCGAGCCGCAGCTACGGGGTCGAGATATTTACGTTTATCTTCGGATAACGGCTTCATCGCAAGCTTTATTACGACATCCACTCACGTAATCCTCCGCCGCCGTCATAACTCCTCGTTTGCTGCCCCGTTACAATGTACTACACCGCTTTTCCACTAGCAATGTTGGCGCGCTGCAACTACGCCCTACACCGCTACAGCGCAAACTTTATCATAATTATTTTATTATATCCTCTTTAGTTTGGTTCTCTTTTGAAATATACATACGAGTAGCTCCAACTTCTCTTGGAACTCGAAACTATTGTAAAATTGTGCACGTGTTATTTGTTAAATTTTACTTATTATCTGTAAATAAACACGAGGTACACTCAAAATAAACAACAACACATACAATTCTATTGTAATTTTCTAATTACTAAGCAGTGTATTTTTTGGCAAAATATGATTTTTATATATAATTATTATTTGCCTTCGAAGTTAATATACATTTATTGAGTACGTTCTCAGCTTTAATAAGCATCCCAAGTATGTAAGTACAGGTCTAGGAGTAATTTTCAATTTTTCGAAACTCCCCTGCAGAGGCCGAACACGGCCCCGACCCAGCTATAAATGAATATCGGATATGGAATCCATAAATACTCAATCTAAATTCGTAAATTTTCTCTGGGGTTCGTAAAAAATGAAGAGCCGAAAGCGGCTTATATCGAGGTACCTACTGTTAAAACATTTTCACCTCCGAAACAATTTATTGAAGCTGGTTTAGCGAAATTGGTCTCAATCAATCCATATCTTTTGGGACGTTTAATTACAAAAATACCTTCAATATAAATATAGACATGTACGGGATTCGCTTGTTAAGTCTACAAGGATATATTTGAATTTATAGCGAATGTCGAGGGCTGAACGGGATTGCAGAAAGATCGAAATTGAACGGGTGAAATGGAACAAGGCAGCTTAGCGCAGCTGCCGGAAGTAGGCCTCTAACGGCTATCGTATAATAGCTAAATTGACCCTTCTACTTCGACCGCAGCGCTAGCCGCCATTCGCGTCAGTATTATCGTAATATTTCAAGACTCACTACAAAATTGTTCCACTTGTATAAAACGTAAACATGGGCGTCAAATACATGTAAGTTTTCGTCATTCGCCTGAACACGTGCTCCCAATTACGTCGCCATCGCCGACGGAGCCAACAACGAAATTAATTTTCATACAGAAGCATTAACACGGAATCACTGCGGAAGTTTCGGAAGTGTTATTTCCTTTTATAGCAAAGGCAAACGTCAGCCTACCGACGGGACCGGGTATGAGGATAGTCAAATACATAAAAGGGACGAGTCGCGCAAAATACTGGCATTGTAGGATCCTAAGCCCTGTTTAGATTAGATCAGACCTTCGAAATAACAGAGAATGAGGACGTGGATTAACTACGGTCCGGGGCACTTCGGCCCGTGAGCCTAATGGGGCACCGTTAGGGGTAATGAGGGGAGCGGGGATGGGGCGGCCGTCTCTCGATATAGTTTAAAACGCTCCTTGAAAACAGTTTACTCTACGTATACCGGCGTTAAAAGAAAAAAAATACTATGTTTTACCTTACATAAATATTAACCTTCACATCTTTAAGAAACATTGAATTTATGCAGAATACAAAAGTAAGTAAAAATATACAGTTGGCACTACGACAACGTTGCCGTAACTATGTTTAAATTTCAAACAAGCTGCTACGGCCAGCGTAAATTTTTGTCTGGTCGTATGAAACATTGTTCGGGCTATAGGGGAAATATGTAAATGGAGTGGCAAGGGTAGAATCGTCCCGGTAACCGCGGATCGATGTAGGTTTAGTGCGGCGCGCTACAGATGTCCCAGCGGCACAAGTAAGGGTCGAAATTCATTTTTCAATGTCAAAGAAGAAAATTCATTAGAACTCTGAAATTACTAATGGCTAAACGGACGGAGTAAAATTCGCTCTTAATTTGTACCAAAACTTTTTTCGTGAAATTTAAGAAACTTTGCGAAACGACTTTTGAAGTGAGAAAGATGGAAGAAATGCTAATGATTATTGTTTTGTTTTCATTATTCCTCACTTTTCGGACAATTACGAATCATGGTTATCAATCAACTTAAATTTACTGTATTGCCATCGTTTGAGCCTTTCAGAACTTAATTTACGAACTGTTAATAAAATGGGTTCTATTTTTACCTAATGGACAGATAACGACTGAAATATTAGTTATGACGCTAATAGCTTCCTGAATATTATATTACAAAAGTACTCATATAGAAACTCATCACTTTTTTATTTTGATATAAATAAGCATAGATGCATTCATAATTATGCCTTAAAAACTCGTTTATTATTATTTTTCAACCGTCGTTTAAAATGTCTCTGACCGGCGCGCCATGGAGTATTTTTCATAACGCTAAAATAAAGTAACGGTGTGACATTCATAGGCGGCGGATGGAGTGCTCATATTAAAGTAATAAATCTGTAGCGAGTATGAGGTCTGGCCGTGGCGCTAGCAGCGTCCACCGGCGCGCCTCGTTCAGAAGCATCCGATATTAGTTTACTTTTCCTCTCCAACTTACTTTATTAGTTATCCACCCGCGAGAGCCGCCGCTGATAGTTTTCAAGTTATTGAGAAGCTAAGAAGGCGCGGAAAGTGTGGAGGTAAACATGGTTATTTTTATTGCAAGCCAAAATAAATATAGTGGCTGGGCTGTTGCTTTCTTGAGTTGACACACAGAACGCGAGGTCATACACCCCAACAATGTCTCACGTTTGTTCACTGCTCGTTTTATGAAGAGATAAAAAGCTTAAAACTCCTAAACATTAAGTCATTCGTTTTACTTAAAACCTTCGAAACAATTACGCAATCATACGAGTAAAGTTATTATGAAGTTGCGAACAAGAACAACAAAACAGAGGAACAAGGGACTCATAAATAGATTACCTCTGTTATTATAACAGTCCAGCTAAATTATAAGTGACGGAGTAAGTTTAGAATATGTATAACATATGCAAATTTATCGTTGCAGTGCAACAGTGCGCGTGTCGCCCGGGTGCCCGGGGGCTGCCGGCGCGCGCCCCGCTTCCTCATCTCTATAGACTGTCGGAAAACAAAGAAGTTACACAACAAGAAATATTCCATACATATTGAAAATACATTTTTCCTTAATACCAAAAGCCAAGCATTTTTCCTTAATTTCGAAATATAAATGGAGCACGAAAATATTTAACCGCAGCGATTTGCCGTTTCGGGTTTTTCAATTACAATTTGATGCTATGATTGGCTGTTGGTGAAGTAAATTACTGTCTGCTGGTAATAAATTCGGTATCGGTATACATTCAATGCTATGAATTCTAAACAAATGAAAATTACCAACTGAATGACTATTTATTACAATCAACGTTGCCCGTGTCAAGAATTTGAACAGAATAGTTCATATCAGATATATTTTTACATTGAAAAATACGACAAACCTCAATAAACACAAAGAGGAAATATTAAAATCCACCAGTACGAATGCCGTTTGCCCTTTGTGTTCCGGTCAACACGTCTGCAAAATCCGTGACAGACAAAAAACAGGTCAGTCGGTTTTCCGTTGACAACAACAGCTTTGTTAGAGAGGATTTTATTGGCACAAATATTGTCCAAGTCGAGCCGCGGCGCACTCCTTGTGATTTACCGAGCTGTTTACGTGGGCTCCTATTCCCAACTATCAACATTTTTACAGCGCTCGAACAAATACATATTTTATGAGATACGTAATATTTATTTTTAATTTATAGATACTATCTATTTGTTTTCCTTACTAACAACGTACCTACGAGTAGAGTTGATTCGACTTGAAGCTATGCATATTAATGCAGCTCGTTTATGGTGCTTATGGGGTTATTTAGTACACACGGTGGTTATTTCATTTTACTAGCTAAGATTAGGCAAGTAGCATTTTGCCTGCGGTTGTTCCACCTACATTTTAAGATTTATAATAAAAATCCGCTTACTTGATTTTGAATTTGATTGATAAGGTAAAAATACAAACGATACAATTAAAGTGTGAAATGGAGTTTTTAGCTGAGTTCATGTTAAATTAATAAACAAGCAAGTGTAGACGAAAACATGTTCTTGTTATAAGATTGAATAGAAAACGACCATGCAATCCACCTGATGGTAAGTTGTGTCTTCTGCCCACAGTTCTATTTGAACTTGATTACAGATGCGTTGCTAGTCCCGATGACTAAGATGGTCGCCTCAAATGAAAGGAACCAGCTAACCACATCCTTCCACCAAACGAAAGAACTGCTTCACGCTAGAAATAAGCGTGGCGGTAGTACTTCCCCGGTCCAACCATACTCGTTGCATCTTTTTGCATTTTCTATTAATACAGTAAGGACTTTACACTTTCCTTAATTTTTGCAAGTATTTTTAACGGACAGAAATACAATACACACTGATAGTATTACAATTACGAATCTGCATATTCATTAAATTCATATTTTTATACGTTATACGTACACTACCACGAGAATGTATCAATTAATCTGATTGGACTTTTAACTTTTACGTGTATAATTAACTTCGTTTCGTACACACTTAACGTATCCTGATATGAGTCAGTCGCTTCATATATGTATGTACAAAACATTTTCCAGTCCCTAAAGCAATTATTTGCAATTTGATTCTCAAACAAGCTCTTGTTCTGCTTTATGTGAAAGTAGAACAAAATCCTCAATTTGACGTCGGGATGCTCCAGTGTCGTATGAAGAGATTAATCCCGACAAAGTAGAGGAGACAACGAAGAGCCTTTTCAAACTAGCTACTACTCTCTTGATTGTGTTTTTCGTAAAATAATAGCGCTTAAGATAGTGTTTTACTCTGAAGATAAAAGATGGGTTGAAATAGGTTTGTATAGTAATAGAAGATTGGTACAACGTTTCAGGAGTTTGAAAAAGTATTTCAGAAACAAGTTAATGAGAATCAGACGTTTTAAAAACCTTTTACAAACCGGCTCAATTATTGGATTTTTCTTTTGAATTCACACTTAACATTGATGAAGCCTTGCTATATACACAATTAATGATAGTCAGATTTATGTACACCGTGTAATACCTATATGCATCTAAATTTAATACAAATTAAGTACTTACGATACGATACGATTATTATTATTACTTATCTCCATATAATTTGAAACATCTCCTGAAGATCGATAAAATCCAGTCGGCATAGCGTATCAGAAAAAATCCTTAAGTCTACTTGGAGAAATACCAATAAAGATTGCTGTAAACTTTTTTTGGGTAAGTACAAAAGTTGCGGAGGCATTTTCCAATCTCGGAGCCCGCTTCGTCGCCGGGCGAGATGCCGGTTTGTCATTGTGGCGCCGCGTGCCGGATCCGCCGGGGAAACTATCTCACCTCTTGTAACGATATTGGTAACTTTCTCATTTATAATTTTCGAAGCCCTTACGTACATAATATTTTATCCTATCTAGAGTGTATTCGACAAAATTAGCTATTGCGTACGTGTTACGAATTTTGGCCGTCTATTTTAACATACTTTTATTTTAAGCGAATATATTAGCATTCTATTGCCTTTGTGTATCATTCATTATAAAGTATTCAAGATTTAATAACGACAATACGAGGAAGACGCATAGCATTAACATTATGGTTATATTGTTATTTCATCTTATACAAACTTAGAAAAATGAATTACTGCAATATGTATACATTATTGTGACATCAGTGTTAAATATTCTAATCTTTCGCGTGTTTGGATTGTCCTGATTATTCCTATATGTAATATGAGGCATACACATTTTTGGTAGGCCCTATTAATTAAACCTAAACGTTACAGTTACATTCAGGCCCACGTAACGGAAGACCCCAATTAATTAAAAATTTACATTGGAAAGAAATCTATAAATCCGTATAAATTACAGAAAAGGAACCGCTTGGTCAGTAAAATAGGATGGAAGTTTTATTTAAATAGGGACTTCGACTGTGTAGTGAAGTGCCAACTCCCTACTGGAACGCAGAGTCGAACCGAAATATTTTAGTATGATAATTTTATTATGTTGGCTTTCAGGTTCTTAGGTAAATTTACAAAACAAATTTCGATGATGCTCAAATGACTTATTAATATTCTACTTTTTGATATAATACCTACGACAATGGAGCAAAATGGAAATAAATAATTAGTAAATATTAGTTAGTATGATTTGTTTTGTAGGTATTATTATACCCGTACATTATGCTTTATTAAATCATTAAAGAGACTTGACTTTACTTGGATTTGACAATCCCTCGTGGCGTAGCGATCACGACCACCATGATCTGACACGCACGTTCCGGGTTCGATCCCCGGCCAGAAAAATGGCTAAATAATGAATTTAGATTCCAGTTCTGGGTCTGAGTGACTGTGAATTCGTATTTGTGTTTATCTAAGGCATCCATGACACAATTCCCGTGAAAATCCGTTAGCTTAAAAAGAGTTACATTAATTTATAAAAAAAGCCTTACATTTCATACAATTCCAATGTAATAACTCTTACTCAAAAGGATACCGATGTAAAATACGTACAAAGTTTAATAATGTATATTCCCTCCTGCCTGCGTTTCTCTAATGAGCGGTAGAAAGTGTGTTAATCCTTTTATCTGAGCCGAACACGCTGCGAGGTAAAGAGAGCACGGGAATTACTGTAATCTATTGCTTGGGAGAAATCTTAAATATTCGCTCTAAGTAACCGGTTTCAGAGATGGGCGTAATTTTGTTTCTTTTATCGGTGCTTTGGTGGTTAATTAACGGACGGCTCGTTACACCTAACACTACGCCTTATCTCGTCCGTCAGACGCTGACGGCTTCTCCACAAGGTGGGAGACGCCCAACCTCCTATTTAAATCTTGAGGATTAAGACTTTACATCTACTCTAAATATAATTGGTTTTCATTGCTATGTGGTACCCCGGTTTTACTTTACTACAAGATGGAAATTCTTCAAACGATCAAATCAATAACATTTAGACATATGTGTAACGTATACTTGTACATTATTTATAACGAGTACGTTAATAAAACTAGCACAGACGACATCAACAGCGGCGTAATTTTTTAAGTCTAAATAAGCTCCTTCTTAATCACGCCACGATAAGAAAGGTACATTAAAAAGGTCTGGCGTGACAACAAATCTAAAGGAAAAATCTCCGCCTCTGAGAGCCCAACGGTGATAAACGAGAAAAACTTTGGAACTAAATGGAGCATTCGAGACGGCGGAGCTGCGCTGCTCTCGTAGAATAATACTTCTCCCGAAGAAATAACACTTATAGTCCGCGAGGCTTAAAATCAAATGTCTCCTTTCTTTCCGAGTTTCGAGCAAACGGTGGCAGCGTATCTTGAGGAATGGCGACAGAAATAAATGTCAATTTTAATGTTCATATTTTCAGATTATCGTCGTGGAACCTTTAAGAATTTGCCATTACTCATATACTTTCACGGGACAATTTTCATTCTAATAACGTCAACTACAACTACGTCAAAAAAAAGAACAACTGGTGAACGTACGCAAAGTAAAAGGAAACATTACGACATTTAGAACGGCTAATTAGCGATAGAGTACAAAGCGAGAGAACTTCATGTTAATCAAGAGCAATAAAAGACATTTGCATTTCACTGGTGAAAAGGAGTGCATCTGTACGATGCTTGTAACCTACTAACCCGTTGTGGAGCACGCGGTCGATCATCCTTTAAGCCTTAGGAAACAAAGCAGGAGCATTTGCTCTGCGGTGAGACAGTAATTAGCTGTTGCCTCAAGCTGGCAGCACTATTATTTTTTACAACTGCGAGGTAAACCTTTTGAAACGCATTTTACTCGAGTTACTGTGAGGAAAACGTTTTAATTTTTTTACCTCTCCCAAGCTGTGTTTTGTTTATTCACATTTATAAATATTATACGAGTACAAAAAGAAAACTAAATACAATTTATTAACATAACATTAATATGAACCACCACTATACGAATCTACATTTGAATTAAAACTTCATTTTATAGAAGGTTGAATTCAAAAAGGTATAAAAAGTTATACTTACGCACCTTTTTCTATTGTGATTACTAATTTACTTGGACTGTGACTTACCTGTAAAGAAAAAAGACATAGTGTTATTTCAACATAATTGTTCTTTAAATTGCGAACATCGCTGTAATTTCAACAAAATTATCCTCAGCTACGTCCAATACGAGATAAGAATGTGTCTTGTATTGAATTAGTTTATGTGAGGTCATGAGATTGTAAGCCCCAAAGCTCTTATTAATTACCGGTTAATTAACCCAAGTCATTGCACTTAGAAGCGGCATATTGTCCAATTCTCAAATGCAATTTGTCTACGTAGTAAAGACGTCAGAAGGAAGGGGAATGGATCTCAATTGTAATTTACATTAATACAAGGTTTTGAGAATCGAAGTGACGAGGCATCTTTTCAACGGGATATTGCGCGTCGTTCGTACGCCCGCCATTCCCCTTAAAGAAATCTTGCTCGTGTTTGGGAGTAAGAAAAACTAAAACTAATAACGTACTAATAATAATAACGTAATCAATCATCATGTGTATCAAAATGTGTTAAGACTTTTATATTTTAAATCCAAAATGTTTACTTAAATTTTTAAAAATCTCAGTATTATTAAAAGTCATTATACTGAAAGGTTTAACGGGCTATTTACAGTTCAAAAGACACACGTTTAAATAAGAGATGGGCGGACGGAACGCGTCGGCTTTACCAATGAAAAAACATTATTTTAAAATGTGTCTTTCATTCATAATAATACAACGTCCAATTAATTTGACAATTAACCTTTAAACTTTACGATGTACTTTTGGGCAAAACATACTATTGGACAATTATATTAACGAGTGTTGCACTCAGAGAGTTAGTGACATATTGATATGATGACCCGCGTGGCGGAGCGGTCACCATACCGGTCTGACACGCAGTGGGTCCCGGGTTCAATCCCCGGCCAGACAGACACCTGAATAATGACTTTAGGTTTCTGTTCTGGGTCTGGGTTTTTGTGTGTTCGTCTTTGTGTGTCCATGATACCCACGACACAGGAGAAAATCCTGGTGTGAGGTTATGAGTGTAGAAAGCGTGTGTGTTTATTTAAAAAAAAAGACAAAAGTAGGTAATGCGATGCGCGTTGTCACAAAGAGATTGTAACAACACGTACGTGGAGCGGGCGGCCGGGCGGCGCTACCAAATCACGCGTCCCCGGGGAGTCCACACCTCGCAACGCCCGGATTATGTTATATAGAAATAATTGTCGCGCCGCGTCCGTTAACGGACCGCCGCCCAAATTACATAACCGAATAACGGCTCGTCGAGCTGCTCCGTTGTTTTGAACTTTCTTAATGCGATTAGGCCCGTTGTGCTCGCTACAAGTATAAATCTGAATGCCTTTTGTGCGACAGTGTTTAATGAAGGGACGGTAGCAACTTCGGTTTTCCATCTTGAATTCCGGAAATGTTCAATACTCAATTATTTAAGCGATCTACTGCGGCATGTGCCTTGGAATAATAATAATTGGAAAATATTCCAATATGTTAAACTAATTTTACTCAAGAACGTCGCAGTTACGTCTGGCGTTTATATTAAAGAACTAACTTAATGAATAATAGCATCGACTTCGCTTTAAAGTTTAATTTTAAGACCAAAAATATGCTTAATATTTCTGAGAAATTCCAAATTAAAATCTTGTTAAATTATTCATTAGACGCTCATCAATTTGGTTCTTAGAACAAAAGCTTTGTCTGTTTTACCCTTTGTAGAACGAATCTATTGTAGAAACTAGTGGGTTGTGCAGGTGGATAGTCCGTAATGCATAGTCGATAGTATCGGTGAGATGTGGCAACTATCGGCACGTACGACCTGTGTCAGAGTCAGTATGCCAAAGAGCCTCCTCGTCAATTATGTGATTGACAGCGCCGGCGTCTAAATCCTTTAAATACGATAAAACTATAGAGCATACAAATGAATTTTCAACGCAACGCGATCGTTTGATACTGACATTAATCCAGTTGCTGGATTTAGCGAGTTAATCTAGCGAAAATAAGTTTTACATTCCAGTGTGTGTAATGTTGGAATAAGTTCAGTCCAATGAGTAAATAAACACTACGCCCACGTTTACAATTATACGTACTTATTATATCATTAAGTGTAAATTTGCCAGAATAATAGAATGCCAATATGATTTCTGCGAATTATGCCTTATTTTAAAGACCGTACTATGAGTGGGTGTAACAAATTAAATAAGCTATATTCCAAAATTACATTTTGCGTAGTCGTCTCATTTAAACAAACCCTACTGAAAGATAATTAATTCCATGTTGCTAACGGTTATCGATATCGGAATGTATTCAAAGTAACAATTATGAAGATGATTACAACTATTTCTTTTCAAATCACGTATTTATTCAGAATTGTACACAATTGCATTTTAAAACGCATTCAGCCAAGAAAATAATATGGGGAGCCCTCATTTTTATACTATAACTAGCTAACTATGAATTTTGAATTCGGGTTAGTAAAACGGCAATGCTGTTTGGTTTTCTTGATTATTTTAATTTTCGGGCTTAACTAGCCCGCCTGACTGACTTTGTCCTGTCTTAAGAAATTCTGAATTTTGAATTCGCTGTCAAACCACTGACAGTTATGTCAAACACCATTAGGTTACATTACACAATTTTATATTGTCGATTTTCGTTAGGTTTTCTTATTTTCCACCCATTTTTTATAAGTTCTTCTTATATACATATATCCTTCCACTAAAAATAACATAACAAAAAAAGTATTTGCGAAATCGGTCTAGGCGATCGCACCTGATGCCATGACCAAGGGAAATAGGTAGGTTTTAATTCATTTTTTGCAAGGGTCCTTCCTGTCGACGATAGATACCCTTATATTTTGAATTTGATGTTTTAAAATCATAATGTAAATATTATTTTTTTCTGTATTGAATTCTGTATTTTAGCTTCTCAATAGTAATGCCGTGTCGTACTGGCTATAGCCAAAAGAGGTTTTAAATTATCATTACGCATAAAAAGCCTTAGAATAAGTTGAAGCTATACTTGAAAGAGCTGGCGTTACTGAACAAGAATTTAATATCATTATATAAAATTGTACTCATTTCTTTCTCGAATACTGCTTATTAAAATAAATACCAATGTATTCTGAAAAACAATTTTACAACATCTTCAAAACTCTATTAAAGTAAAAATTAATAAACTCATAAAGTAATAATAATATACATGACTCAATTAGGTGCAGGTTTTATTATTATTTTTTCCGTATTGGTTTCGAAGTATTTCTATTTTTTGTCATTTAATAAAGTTTAATTTACCTCACTACACATCATCATTCTATTCTTGAAGCGCTAAGGGCGGTTTACTTATCGCGCGCTTTTACACCCGCACGCGTGTCCCACCTGTACACATATAAATTAGCTGTTTTCTCTTCGCGATTTGTGTGCGTGTACGTATGATACTATTGCACGCAAGTGACACGCGTGTGTGTGTAAGCACGCGCGACAAATTTCGCCCAGTCCTGATTGACTAGGCCGATCAATTTGTTTTTATTTGTTGTAACTGTATCTGACAACGTAATATGTATTAACGTTATTAATCTATATACTAATACGTGAAGCAAAAATTTTGGATCCCTTTTTACAAAAATTGCGCGGACGGAGGAGTATGAATTTTGGCACACTTATAGTTTATATGTAAAAGTGTAGAACGCTAATATTTTTCAATACTAATGATTATAAAGTACATTAAATCAATAAATAAAACATTACATGTAATCCCATGCATTTGACACACGCAAACACACGTATTTGTTACACGCTGACTTTGTTGCTGACATTGTCGTTTGTCAGATGTGTATGTCAAATAACGCGATATTGCTTTTAAATGCAGCCTACTCAATTAAACCTCATTTCCATTTTGAAAAATATTTTTAAATTAATGTACAAAGGAAAGTATGTTTAAAAATTTTGTAGTAGAAAAATATATTATTTGGATTTAATTACGATCGAATTTCGACCGCTGCGAAGGGCAACTAGTATCAATAACACTTTATGTAAATTCATAGTACATTGTTATACAAAAACTGTGTTGAATAATATAATATGCTTGCATTCATGTTACGTTAAGGCACAAAATAGGTAATTTTCCCAAATTTTTGATTAAGCGATGGCATAATTATATACATACATATAATTGGAGGTGAATTGTGACGCGCAGACGATTCTTAGTAAGATAAGTGGCAGCGATAGGCACGCGCCGCATGTTAAGTAAACGTTCGTGTCAGCAGCATCGCATCAAAGAGCAATCAATTATGTGATAGAAAGCGGATACACCTATTATCTTTTCGCTAAACACTGTACCATGTCGGTGGATATGTTGTTGGAAACTTTGGTTTGAAAGCGAGTAACAATGTAAAGTTTTACTGCAATAACTATATATGTTGAGTTTGTAAAATAAAACATGATTTATAATTTAGGAAATTAGAAAATGCTAATTCGAAAATAGAAGATGATCTTCTAACAGCTGAACAGTTTTCTTTAATGATAGCTAAGTACATTTATCTAAACATCTATCAAACATAAACAAATTAGGATAGGTCCTTCCGTTTAGGACCTACGATGTCACAGAAGGGCACACAGATACATACATTGAACTTATAATACCCTCTTTTTGCGGCATATGATGTTAATACAATATTTAAGTAAAGTTCTTATTACTGAATTACTTCAATAACAGAGCGTATATTAAGAAATAGCTGCGCCCCGCGGATTCACCCGCGTAAGTTTCGACAATTATATATAGCCTATAGACTTCCTCGATAAATGGACTATCTAATACCGAAAGAATTTTACAAATCGAACCAGTAGTTCCTGAGATTAGCGCGTTCAAACAAACAAACAAACTCTTCAGCTTTATAATATTAGTATAGATTAGCATTTCATGCTACCATATGATGAGTATCCGTTTTAAATTCATGACGCACGGCAACAAAGAGGCATCACATCAAGAGTGTGAATAACAGCTTTGAATTATCATTAAAGTGTAAATGCGCAAGTAGTGTAATCGTTAAATATACAGTTTAACAAGCATGAATAAATTATCATTCATCATATTCATCATTCACATATAGTATAATCAATAATTACAATAAACACCTACAAAGCGTTGACCCATTCAGCAGCTCGATTGGTGTCTACAGGAGGAGTGTACGACGGATTATGCGAGAACTTAATTAGGTATTCCATTTACATTTTCTAACATTATTATCCTTAATTCTGTAAACTCTTGTCAACTTTTTATTTGTTTGTAAATACATGTTCTGTTGTTATGTACTATATAACAGTGGAAACTATGTTATTCATATGTATAATATTTAAGATACATTCTGTATTTATAAAGTGAATTGTTTGTTTCCCAAATAGATAAAAATAAAATAAAATAAATGAAATACTTTAAAGTATAGCGCCATGAATATTGTGTAGTCATAAAATCATTGAAATGAACAATAGATTGTTTAAATTATTATCATAATATCATTTTAAACCATGGAGTGTTGTTTCTCAAAAGTAAGCAATTATGACAAAACTCAGTTTACTGCTTTATGTTACACGGTTATTTAATACAGTTGTTCCAGCAAATAAATAAAACAGTTTATATATATTTAAAAGTAAAATCGAAAATATTTGTTTATATTTTGAATGCTCATCTAGTAAATATTAAGATTTTATTTGTTCACAACTAAACTTACTAGTTATATTATTTATTTATTACTCCACTTAATGATGTGTCAACAGATAAACATATAATATTATTGATTGTTTTACCTAAGTTTTGTTAAATATAATCTGCTTTTACGATAATAAAAATCAAAGGTTAGCTGCGCAGGTCCCATACAATAACACGAGAAAAAAAAAACAAGATGTAAATATACTTTTGCTTACCATATACATCGCCAATGGGGCGATCTCTATTGGTCTATAACATTCATACAAATAAGTAGCAACGTGTTTACGAATGCGCAAGAAATTGAAGTTTCGTTTGAAATATCCAGATAAGCAAAAGTGTTCGCGGTTCGTGAAACTAGGTGCAAAAAATACACTTTTATGAACGAACATGAAAACAAATTTCACTTAGAGGGCAATATCATAATGGAACCACGTTACTTCGTATATGAGAGGCATTGAATCCACGTAGAGCGCTGGTGCTAACCGCTACTTTTCTATAGTACGAGTGTACTATCTCGGAGTGGTGAGCATTTCTCTAATTTATACTCATATCTGTTTGTACCTTAGAGCTTTCTCATTACCAACCTTTATTTTCGTTTAAAGGATACGACCAAAATGGCTGTATGTATGTATTTTTTACAGGCAGTCAATAATAATATGAAAAATATTACGGAATTTTCACACCGAGTGTATTTATAATCTTATATAGTATGAACGCGCGACATGAGCGCGAATATTCACAAGTTTTATTTCTCATCTGATACACAAAAAGCAAATTACGCCGGAATGACTTGACGGAAAGTAAAACAGAGAAATGTTGTAGAGACCCTAGAAGTGATTTCATTTGAACAAAGTTTCTCTCTATCAACGAAATTCAGAGTGTAATTTGCGAGCAAGAGAAAGTTTCACCTTATCACAAAATTCCACGTGGAGTGTTTTGTCGAATTCCCTAATTTTATTCACTGACTAGCCAAGTTTTTCGATTGTTTTTAATATAGACATCAATGTACATGATTATAACAATCCATTGTTTTGATAATTACCTAACCTCTCTTATATTTTGGTATCTTTATATACTAGTAATTCCTATTTTCATTATCTGCCACACGGATATTATTCAAATATAAAACATCTTACAACAACACAAACTTTCAAACTGATCAAAATCAGAAATTGATTCAGAAATTGCTGGTTAGTTTATCGTATTCAAAAAATTACTTTATTCGCAAATATAATATTTCATTGGCAGCGGATGCAATTTAAAAAGATCGCAAATTACACCGTCGGCGTCGTCGGCAGTAAGTTATAGGAGTTACGGCACGACCGCCGGTCCAGATGCTAGTGGCACGTACCACTAACGAATAGAACTCAGCGTGACTCCGGCCTCGTAGCCGCCGCCGTAGCGCACTCGTAATTGGAAAGATGCTACGTGGTGCTACGATTGCTGAGCGCCCTATCATTAGCGTCACTCACAATATTCTACGGATTCGCACCTTTATGCCGTCGTTATCGTTATCGCCTTTAGGGGGTAATCACGTTTAATACCCAGTAGATTTTCTAACAGTATTACACTTTTTAACATTAACGAAGGTAAGTAACTAATGTTATTATAGAACTTGACGGGGGTCGTGCGTTATGAGAATATTTTACATATTACACAAAATAATACACGAAGGGCCAATTCGGTACGCGTTTCATTGTGTTTTTGGATAAAGTCATGTTTTCGCGAGCCGTTGGGGTAGTGAGGGGAGCGCCGGCCGGTGGTAAAAAGCGTTTTGCGTAATTAAACGTTCGAGCGCGGCAGTTTATGTGACGATTAGAGAGCAGAGCGCGCAGAAGGCTCGGCCGTTCAATTTGCCGCTTCACTTGACACAATTCGAAGCCTGACTCGGGGACAATCGCACTCGAAGCCCCGTCGACCTCCTTATCTCTCGCCGAGGTAATCTTTCCTTCCCTCGGCGGCAATAACTCCGAGTGGGCAGGATTACCTGCAAAGGGGTTCCGTAAGGCAACCGCCTCTACAAAGGTTATCGATTTAAACATTGTGTGCACGCGTTAGATCCGCTCTTTTTATTGCGGTTGGTCCGCGGCGGCGTCGTTACCAGCACTTACTAGTAATCCTATTTGAGAATATATGGTCACTAAAGGTTTCGTTTAATTTACACTAGGAATTTTCTTACCCTTATTCCACGTACTTACAGAAAAGATAGCAATCGTTACAAAAAATATGTTACACAAATATAAAATATTTTCATAAAACGTAAAATGTAGATGGTATACAAAATTAAATAGATGAATCCAATATTAAAATAAAGGCAAACATATCTCTCATCTCATTTATAATCACAATTACGCCACTAATTGACTATTGTATCGTAATTTATTTATCACAAATTCTCATATGCTCATCTTTAAATCTGCGATAAATTATTTGACCATAGTGAATGTATACAACTTTTTTCGGGTTTGTCTGTTTCAACGCGACGTAATTGATTGACAATTATAAAACAAGAATTTATAAACGAAAAATAAAATAACTTACCTCAATTTACAAAAAAATAAAGCCCAATAAATAGCAATGAGAGCAGGAAAGTTTATTTGTAAAACAAACGGAAATACTGAAATATTCGCAACATGAATCATAAGGACCATTTGCAAATAATTCCAGTGGAATGTAAATCTGCGCACGTAAATTTCGTTGCTGTCTGCGCACGGAAATTGAATCGTTCGAGAAGCATGCCAATACCTATATAATTTTTAGCGATATATGACCCAATGCCGGTCCTCTTTAAAATGAAACCTGCAGCCATATATTCATAACTTACGTTTAAGGAAATTGTGCTTTGAGTATTTTGACCTCTTATCTAAGAATAACCTTAAATATACCATACTATTTATGGCTCGCTTATAAAAAAAGTGTGCTGTAAAATCTACGCACGATATTGCATATTCTAAAAGCGTCCTTAATAAACAGCAAATAATTTTTTTTGAAGTGGCGTTGGTACTTCCAAGCATTAGCGTGTTTAAATAAGCAAACAATCTGTTCAACTTCATAATATTATTGGTACAAATATATTTTAAATAAATAGAAGGTATCCACAATTGTTTACGGAAATATAAACGGATTTGTATAGTTGACTAAATTAAACTTTTCCAATTAAGATTATTGAGTCAAACGGAGTACATTTAGAGCGATGATGAGTTTCGGGTTTGGTTCAAAAGATTTTCTTGAATTTTAAAACGAATATCTAGGAAGCTTTACACAATTTTCCGAAAAAAGTGAGTCCGAAAAATATGCAAGCAGTAGAAGGCATGGTACCGGGGATATTTCAATTTGGCTGGAGACGTGACCCGAGAGGCCGCGCGGCGCCGCACGGCTCGCTGAACCGTAAGCCCGTTGCGGACTCCGCCAAAGAGCAAACAGCGCCTCCGCAATCTTGTGCCACGTGGACCATGCAGAACACTTGACCACGACATCTACTATCTAGTACCATATTCACCCACACGTCGCACATGGAGAGCGTTAATGCAATCCCCCCTGGACAGTAATCAATAGTATAATTAACTATTAAGGTCATCATTTGCATATGAATGTAAAATTTGCTCGGCATCAGTGGCGTCTTCTATAAATAGTTCTAGTGTTTACATAATTATGTGTGTACATGATTATTCGCACTATAATTATAATGATTATTCGAAGTAAAACGCTTAAAACGCTTTCTACACTCATGGCCCCACAGTAGGATTTTCTCCTGTGTCGTGGGTGCCATGGACACACAAAGACGAATACACAAACACCCTGACCCAGAACAGAAATCTAAACTCATCATTCAGATGTCTGTCTGGCCGGGGATCGAACCCGGGACCCAGTGCGTGTCAGACCGGTATGATGACCGCTCCACCACGCGGGTCGTCGAAGTAATTTAACATAAGTGCTGTAGGACCTTCTAATTATTATTAGATTATCCTTTTTAATGATTATAGTTATTGCATTTCTATCATATCATAATGTTTCCAATTTAATTACAAAACTTATTGAGTTACTTAGAATCACCATAAGTGTACCTACGCATATCTGTAATAATATCTGTAATATAAGTAAGAAATTTCAGAAGTATGTAATTTCAGATTTATACACTGTGCTGAATGATTTAATCTATATTACACGTTAAGAACTCATCACAAATTTTGAGAACAAAGCAAGAAGGATGGCAGTGAAGAGTCATGCATCATAGTTATTGGGTGCGAATAACAATGAAGTTGGAGCTCGTAAATCCGCCAGGTGGCACTGCTAGTGAACAGAGCTGCGCAACGCGTCTACATTAATCGTGTCTTTAAAATCTCTCATCCTTGACATAAGACAGGACGCCCTCTATCTCAATTTAAAAAATACGATACACCACAAATTCCAGGAGTTTATTGAAATAGGAATTTGAAATTATTTATTTTAAGAAACGATGGAGCAACGCGCTCAGAGGACTCCAGTTGCGTTCCTTTGGAGATCCCGCAGTCGTCTTAGCAGCGCAGGGGGTTATATTGCGGTAAAAATCCCACATAACCAGGTGTCACTCCTACGACGTCGTGTACCTTTTTAAGGTTTTCTCCTCGAAAACGAAAAGAAAAAAGGTAGGTTTCATCTGTTGACCTTACCAAGATACCAAGAAGAAACATACCAATCTTAACATATATATAAATCATTGTTGCATTAAATTTCCAATGATTCTTGACGTTAAAGTTGTCGATAGAGTAAATTGGTTAAGTGGAATCTTAAAACTAAGAAAAAGTGCCACGCATTTTTTCCGATTGGGACACAATATGTCATTTACTTAAATGGGAAACGTACGTTTCGCTTAATTAATTTCACATAAAAATCTCAAAGTAGATCAGCGTTGCGGCTACCTATCGCTGTAATATTTTCCTCGCATTTTCTTTCTTTCGAAGAGTAACGAACTGTGTAATTGGAAACGGGGGCTCGGCCCAGTGTCTGCCGACTACAAGAAATGAACATTTGACTAAGGTGCTCGCGCTTTTAGGATATTAAAAAAATATTCACGTTATATCAGGGAAATATTAAGCACCACCTTACTTATTTGCTTTTAATTAATTTAACAAGAATAACTTGTTTTGGGTTTAATAAAGATATATGCGTAAGGAAAGATTAAAGGCCGGCGCAACTACGGATAAAAGGCTTGTTAGGAAAAATATAGTTTCTTGTCTTAAACAAAAAAAAGTAGATCCGCTCTATGTATATTAAAGATTTTATAATAGGGCTTTACCTATGAAATTGCCGTTTTTCATGAAATAAATGAAGCGTATTTTTTTCAATAGTTTTTATTTCTATTAATCAAAGTAATCACTCATACAATCAATGCAATTGCCAACGCATTGGTAGTTTATTTGGTATTATGGTAGCTCAACGGGAGGCAACAAATTCTTCAAAGACATTTTGTATTGCCTCTCGGGTATTAAATTTTTTACCCGCCAAGAAGTTATCCAAATTCTGGAAAAAGTAGAAGTCTATAGGCGCAAGGTCTGGTGAGTACAGCGGATGACGGAGAACTTCCAACCCCAGCTCTTGTAGCTTTCCGACCGTATGCTGTGCAGTATGAGGTCGCGCGTTGTCATGCAGGAGCAGTGGAGCCGAACGATTGACCAAAGTTGGTTGGAGACGTGCGAGCTTCTCCATCATTGTGTTCAGTTCTTCACAGTACACATCTGCAGTAATGCTCATCCCGTTTGGTAAGAAGCTGTAATGAATTACACCACCGAACAGTGACCATCACATTTCTAGAGGTAATTTTTCGTTTTGGGGCATTGTTTCGGTGCTGATCCAGGGTCCAACCAACTTACTGAGCGCTTACAATTGTCGAACAGGATCCATTTCTTGTCACAAGTTAATGAAGCCTGTTGAGCAGTGCAAGGCACGTCTCGATGCGTACTTCGCGCTGGTGATCATTGAGTTGGTGGGGTACCATATGTCGCTTTTTTACCTTGCCAATTTGACGCAAATGGACCAATATTACTTTGATGCTAATGTCGAAAGCTGCTGCTAATTCAACCGTAGATTGAGTATCATCAGCTTTCACAATCGCCTTTAATTCGTCATTGTTGACCAAAGTTTTCGGACGACCACGGGGTTCATTTTTTAGGTCAATATTCTCAGAACGGAAGCAGGCAAACCCATAATAGGTGGTGCGTTCGTTTGTAGTGTTCGCTCCGTAAACGTCGTTGATGTTGCGTACCGCTTGTGCCGCTTTGAAGCCACGACGGTACTCATACTCCGAAAAAAAATGTTCGAATGCGACGAAAACAAAACACTTACTATTAAACAAATGACGAGTTTAGAAAAAAGTTTTTAAAATAAAATTAAATTGAAATTAGAATTATCAGCCAAAAAAAAAAATTTGATTTGAAATGGCCAGTACAGCAGAACGGCCATTTCATAGGTAAAGACCTAAATTAAGATCTGAATTGCTGCATATTAAAATTCGGTCTGATATCATTTTAATACTTTCGTAAAACTAGATTGCTATTCAACAAACGATGAGACAAACGAATAAAACAAAATTTCCATTAAAGGCATCGACATATTTCATTGTACCAATGAGACAGTTATGTTCTTCAAGTCGAATACAAGTTTCGTGTAAGAAAATGAAAATAAATAGAGGTACACAAAATTGTTTTTATGGTAATAGTGATTACAACCTATTTTGGGTGAAAATATCTTCGTCACAGTTATTATTGATATAATACTTTTTGTGTGATATTTACGTTCATATAACTTAGATCTAAATTTGTAAATACATGGAAACTGTTTACGTCTTGCTAACACATAAAGCTTGTACCTTTCTTTCAAAATAGATAAATGCGCGTTCGTATAAGTACAATAAATCCGTAGTAATATAAACGCGCTGTCGACGAGGCGGGCGGCGCGGCGCGGGCGGAGCGCAGCAATTTTTCTCTTCGCTGACAACATGATGTAACGCCAATATCGCACGCTGAGCGATTAAGCCGCGTACGCCGATATTTCAGACTTGTCCCTACTAACTGTCAAAGTGTCGACGAAACTCTGCATGCCCGCGCTCTCTCGTAAACTCATATTTGCTTCGTAACGCCAAAGTAGATTATGATATTTCGGGGCTTTTCAGACCTGTCACAAGTCGGCGACTAAAATATAAATTACTGATCCTATCGGATTCATCCCGAGCTTACGAGACTACGCGTTGTAATCGCGCGACTGACTATAAAAAGGAAATAAAAAAAACTAATCCTCGTGTCGGGAGACGTGGTATCGTTTCGAAAAGATAGTTGGTAAGTCGGATCACGCAGGCGGGCAATCACTCGATAATAAACGTGGAGTGGAGTGCGGCGCGGCGCACGTGCTGCTGACGCCGGCTTCCGGCTGCATCGCCGCCGCCGTGCGTTGCCAATTTACTACAATGTACTACAGATAGGCTATATCTGACTATATGTCGGTATCGTTACATCGCAATTGATATATTTTTATAGACATTTTTCAACACCTTTATTGTAAGATCTTTAAAGAGATTCTATTCAGTTTTGAATTGTTATTGTGAAGAGAACAAACATCTACTTGTGATCAGATAATCGTAGCGAGTATATTTCACTGGTGTAAAGAATCAATTAAATGTACATCTTTATTATTATATAAATAATATAATAATACAGAATGTATCTCTGATATAATTAAGGCTAATAAACGAAATATCACAGCGCATTCGACTGCACTTTCATACATTTATACAGTTTCCGTTCCCCGGTTGGTGATCCTTTAAGGAAACATGAGTAAGATTTTATGAGTAGCTGATATAAATGACTCTTTACTTTTCTAGCCGCGTATTCATAAATAACTAAGGGTTTGGACACGGTGGCGGAGTCGATGATAAATGACGTGGAGCCGGCGCCTGAGCGTCGGCCACTAGCCGCGAAAAATACAACTGTCATCTTGACTGATAGTAAAATAATGTCTGAGTCATGCCCCATTCTGCATGCCAAGAGCTATTGTGATCTTCTTTGTGCCCTGACTCTTATTACGCGGCTTACATAAAGACATATCAGGAAAAGAGAGGTAGAGAATGTCCTTATTAAATTACGCACAAAGTGTCATACCCATCTACGTATAGTCATATTTTTGCATTGGTGATATAAGTAACAGTACAACCTATACCAAATATACAATGGTGGAGTAAACGTCAACATATACACATGTTAAGCAATATGCAGTGGAGATACCCTTGGTACATTTTAGTATGCATATATTTTATTTGCAACAAAGCATTAAAAAAAAAACAATACAAAAAAGGATGGTTATAAATATAGGTATAAAAAACTGCTTCATCAGACCCTTATTAGCATGTTAAATCTCTTAGTCAAAACGAATCATTTGAGGCCAAGCTCGAGAGGTTTCACTAATAGCCACTAACAGTTCCATTATCCATTTTCTGGCTCCATCATCACACGTTCAGTACCAAGCTCAACATTTTGAGCTTGTCAAAATGAGTCATATGAATGTAAACAAGAGGGGTTTCCACCATCCACCTCGAGACTCCATCCACATATTAACTCCAAGGCACCAAATTATTGTATTGTCATCTAATCTCAATATACTATAAAGTATCATTTCAATGCGATAAGTAGTTAAAATTGATTTCCACGATTTTTAGGGTTCCGTACCTCGAAAGGAATAAACAGAACTCTCATAAGATCACTTTGTTGTCCGTCCTTCCGTCTGTCAAGACACTTTTGCTAAGGAACGCGTGGACGTATAAAGCTGAAATTTATATCAAACACTCAGGTCTAGTGTCCCTTAGAGCTGTGAAAAAATTAAATATCTAAGCCAACGCAATCCAAAGATACAGCCGTTTATGTGGCAAATTTCCGCAAATTATCGAAACTCGCAAGGGAATCAAAATATACAGGGTACTTCCCGTGAACTTAGAATATTAAAATTTGATACGAATCAACGTCTTACAGAACAGGTAAAGGAAAAAATGCGAACACCGTACATTTTTATTTACATCTTATAATGAAAATATTTTTAATAATTTTATAGTTACTACCCCTTTCCTCATGAACGAGTAGAGGTATTAAATTGAAATTCATATCAAATACTCAGGTCTATAATACGTCATACACTCGCAACTACACGCAAGGGAATCAAAACCTAAAGGGTACTTCCAGTCGACCTAGAATCTAGAAATTTGGCATGAAGCAATGTTTTATCGGAAAACCTTAAATTTTTAGTTATATCACATATATTTTATTATAGTACGGTGCATGCGCGAGTCTGACTCACACTTGGCCAGTTTTCTTTTTATCTGCTTCAAATAGCAAAAGAGCATGCATGGTGAGTGGTTACTGCCGTCCATGAAAACCTGTTAGCAACTTCATATAGAACACCTGAAGTTAATCATAGATGCGTTGCTACTCCTGAAGAGATGGTCGCTTGATATATAAGTAAGTGAGCTGGCAACCACACACTTCCAGCGAAACGCAAAAATTGCTTACGCTAGATATGGGTGTGGCGGTGGTACCTCCACGGTCGAACTACACTGGTTCTACCACCTGGATTTTCTTTTCATTGTTTGTATCTGAATATAGATGAGCTGCGTAACAGGTGAGACCTTTAAAGGCAGCGTGGGATATGTTTTTCTATAACGCAAATGAGCATCACACCACTAATAAATTATTACCAACCATCTATGTACGTGCAGCAGTTCCAAAGTTTTGGTGGACAGATGTTTATGCCGGCTTACTCTAATATTAGGTGACCACAGTTGCGTTACTACTCCCAAGGATTAGTCCTTGATTTCATATAGAATCCATGTTCAACATGAAGTTGCTTACATGTGCGTATGAGCGATAGTGATCACTTCAAGAGGACTCATGTTCATTTCCTATTAAAGAAAACACAAAACCAGTTTTTTTTTATCCTTCTATATATTTCTTAATCGTTTTATATTGTATGTAACTTATGAGTTCTTGTTGAAACGTGTATCTTACACTGGCACTTTATAACTCTTTACATCCCATCGCTGAGCAATGCTACTCATGCGCAGAATTGACCTTACATAATTACTAATTTAATGTTTTATATTCTCGTATGTTTTCTAATTTTCACTTCTACATTGAACATTCTATATTCTTGTATACAATAATTTACAATATTTTGACGGGTACTGTTTTTTTATTTATGTGTACAGCCATAGTCAATAAATATCGAAGACACTACTATCAACATCTGACACTACTATCCCGTACGTAACCAGTTTGCATTGGGGCAATATGACGGAATATACTCGTCTTCTCCCAGTTAGAGGGAGTCATCTATACGGTGGAATATAAAACGGGTTGCAGACAATATTTATTATAAAAACGAGTATGCATTAAAATAGGAGCCAAAAATAGGCAAATGGAACACCGGCAACCTGCCAAGTAGATCGATGGCATAATAAAAATTGCTGGCAATACCTGGAACCGTATCTAACATCAATGTCGTAACATTGCATGCCCACTAAACTATTTCAGTTTTGGCCAAGATTAAGCGATATTTATACATCTACATGAACGAATAAAATGGCAGTGTTTGTCTGTGATTTTAAAATAACATTGTTTTACGGTTCCGTATCTTAAGGGTAAAAATGGGACTCTATTACTAAGCATCTGCTGTCCGTTTGTCTGCCACCAGGCAGATCTGTATCTCATGAATCGTGATAGATAGACAGTTGAAATTTTTTATAATAACAAATTCAGAATAAAATAAATATTGAAGTGGTGGCTGCCATACAACAAACTTTTTTTTTTGCCGTTTTATAGATAATGGCACGGAACACTGCGCGTGTCCGACTCGCACTTTGGCGTGTTATTTATGTTAATATGCTTGGAGTAAAAGTAGTACTTAGCAGTACTTAGTATAAAATATTATACTCTGCCTAAACAGGCTAATTTGTGAAGTTGAAATGGTTGAGAAATTTAACGAGATTCCGCAGAGATCAAGTTACTTTCTACCTTCAAAATATTATCATAATTTAAATTTATATCCACATTTCATTTTAAAGATTTCTGCATAGCTATAGAACTTGAAACCCTCTTCACGCCGATCACATCGGACAGTTTTGTCAAAGATGATATTTCATTAATACTAATTGGACATTTTCTGAACACTGCTACTGTCTCTTAATAATCTATTACTTCGTGAAACCGCGAGGATCTGCTAGTATAATATATAATAGCAGTGTTACATGCTGCCGTGTTCTGTTCTGAAGGGTGTGGTAAGGGAGACATACTTATCCGAGGCGCACCAACTTAGTCCTCGGATGTAACAACGCATCTGTGGCTTACCTCAGATATGATTCTGAACTTATTCGGGGTCGTTCACAGATGTCCGTGGGCGGCAATGGCCACTTGCCATCAGATGGACTGCATGCTCGTTTGCTACTTCCATAGTATATAAAAGAAAAAAGAAAATACATTATAACTACAATTGGTACGCTTCAATTATTTATTTATTTATTGCACCTTAATAAATGTGAATAATAATAACATAAGATAAAGAAGCTATAAATACATATATAAATATCATAATACATACATATATGTTGAATAACTTTATAAAATGACTGATGTAATGAAAACTGGCCAATGTAATGTTATTATGTTCTTATAAATACATATTTGGATTTCGCATAGAACTTGGCACTTATTTAGATCTCCATTCTTTTTGCGGCGAAGCCCACAGCCTAGCATAACTTTGTATTGAACTTGGCTCTCCTTTGTTAACTCTTACGGTTTAGGTTATTATGAGCGTTGAAATGTTGAAGGTCAAATTTCTCGTCTTAAGCCGCTACTAAAAACCTAATATATATCCGAATGCACCAAATGGCTATCTCCTATGGATTAGGCTTGCAGTACCCTGCATCATCCGGGTTAAAGATTTGAAGGTCAAATTTTTCATAGTAGTCTCTGCTTAACAAACATAATAAATACCCGTAAGCACTAAATGGAGAACACCTATGGTTTAGGCTTGTAGTACCCTGAGGGATTGAGGAGTTGAAAGTCAAATTGTCCATCATAGTATCTGCTTAAAACCCTAGTACATATTTATGTACTAGGTGTATATTTATGTAGAGCACTAAATCGCCAGCTTCTATGGTTAAGGCTTGCGAAACCCCTGCATAATCAGGATTGAAGAGTTGAAGGTCAAACCTTTCATCGTTTGTTTTTACTTAGCAATCTTCTTATAAATCTGTAAGAAAGATTTGTAAATCTCACAGAAAGGAACAATTTCTTTAATGGTTAGCATTAAAGAGTTCTACCTTCCTATATCACCTTAGCGTGATGAGATGATGACGGTTATATGCAAATGTCTCAATAGCTTTAGAAAATATATGAAAAACATTGTTAATGCCTACAACATTTGAGGGTTTTGCCGTCAATTTCCCTGTGATCCCATCATCAGATCATAATTTGGTGCCTACGGGACCACCTCAGAAGTATCCTCTTTCGAATAAAAAAATAATTTTGAGAATCGGTTCAAAGTAGTTAATAAACATACATAAAAAATACGTACAGTCGAACATAGAACCACCTCCTTATCGAAGTCGGTTAAAAAGTGGTTATTGTAAGTCAACCGTAAGAGATAGAGATATGCTATCGCGGAATTATTTGTAGCATTTTTTTGGGATTTTCGTTAATACATTACGAAACTGTATCTTTGCTAGTTTACGCGGCGTTCGCGTGGAAAGCATCCAGTTAGCGAGATTTTTTGCGACTTCTTCAACATTTTTCGCTGTATTTCTGCTAATTTACATTTATTTATTAAATTATATACCTAAACCTTCTTCAGAAATCACTCTTTCTATTGTTGAAACCGTTGACCGTATAAAATTCCGTTTGATAGTTTTAGAGTTTATCGCTTTCAGACAGACAGAAAGACGCGCCCGGGGACTTCATTATATAATATTATAGATATTAGGCAGAAATAGGTGTGGCTGTGATGTTTCCGGACTTTAGCAACAAAGAGTTCTACTACCTTGAAGATATTCACGTAATAAAAGATTTATTTTCAGCTAGTTGTAAGTTAGAATAAAAATAGTAAAAGTTGTTATTTCGCTTACAGCAATAATAAAGCTAGCTAGTACGTTACCAGAACGTGCCTTTAACTTTTCCACTTGAAAGTGTCCATTCGTATGTGTCAGATGGAAGGAGCACGAATGGACGTGTTCAAAATGATATTGCTAAAAGCTCTTGGAACTTGTTTACAGCGTCCGTTTACTTTAATCGACTTGGGTTTATTAATGCCAAGGCGCTTCATCTTTGCGAAAGCTGTTGCGAAATTTAATTACGTGATCAGGCCCTATCGTTTCGAAGATACAACGGAATATTATAGAAAATAAATCAGTGTACCTGGAAAAATATCGTAGGATTGTGTGTAATAAAACATAAGACAATTGATAGTTGCTATTGCGGTCACGTCGCTCAGTTACTGTTTTCACGTCTGACGTAATACTGTTACAGCGAAAGTTATGGTACATACGTGACCCGTTACACGGCGAGGCTCAGTACCATCATTAATCCACTCAAACTTATTTACCACATGCAATAGAGAATCTGCAAAACGTTTTATCGTTAATATTGAAGAGACGTCCAAAGTTTTCTTTGTGTGTAATTGATTTGCTTATCATATGGATAATTTAAATAGGTAATGACACTATCGGAGAATATTTATACCTAATTTTATACAATTATGACCGTTACTTCTCTAGTAATAAATGTAGAACTACGAAAATAACGACTAACGCGACCATGATTAAGAAAATTTAGTATCGTGTGGTTAATAAATTAATCAACAAAAAAGGAATAAGTCGAAGAACCCTTCACGAAGAAATGATGGCCGTTTATCAAGACTGCACGTCCATTATCTACTGTTCATAAGTAGTCAAATGAATTCAAAAGATGCAGAGAGTATCGAAGACGAACCTCGCTCGAGGAGGCCAGTGAGTACCATTACCGACGAAAATCTGAAATAAGTCGAAAAGCTTACCTACCACCTTGTATAATTTAAGAGAAACAATTAAAGAAAAAAACGAGAAAAATTTAATGCAGACTTAATGCTTGTTCATGACAATGCGCCAGTTCACAATTTGCGTGTTTCAAAGGCTTTTGTACGGGACCGGTTTCGAAAAAATTAACCACCCACCTTAAAGATCGCACACCCACCTTAAAGATCGCACTTAGCCCCCAGTGACTGCTTTTTATACGCTAATTTAGAAAAGACCTTCGAAGAAAGCGATTTTCTGACGATGAAAGCTCAAGGCGGCGATAAGTGACAATTTTTTGGCAGGGAAGAAACCTATTTTTCACAGGGCATATAAAACCTAGTTTCAAGACCAAATAAGTAGGTATATTGATATATTGGGGGAGTATATTGAAAAATAAATCATGTTCCTCTCCATGTCGATACCGATAATCATGTACATGTTTTTCTCCATGTCGATACCGGAAATACCCACACCCTTCGCTTATTTAAACGCCCTCATAATAACCAAGTTTTGATTAACAATGTGGACAGAACGGAAAAAATATTATTATTGTAAACGGTTGTAAAATCTTGAAGTAAAATAAGTTTAATTTTAGGATAATATGTATCATACGGACACAAATTTTAAGAAGATTTATTTTCAGAAGATAAAAGAACTCTGAAACTGAAGTTCTAAAGACTTAGGTATTAGAAGTTCAAACACTTGGAAAGAGAATTTATGTTCCGAAGTTTTTGAGATATGGGATATTTTCGCTTCATTGTGTATATTGATATTGATTATTCGTTATATTTAATTAGTTTGAGAGTTTTTGAAAAATATAATAAATTATTATATATTATGATAAAAAATGTTTTCTGATTATAAAATGAATCAATTCTTTTTTACAATTATTTTTATTGTGCTCGGACTAATTGTTTTTTTTAATACAATATTAGTCGAATTGCGGTAGCACATCGAACTGAGTTTTAAAATAAAAGATTTAATTTGATTTAATATACATTTAAACAAGTCCTAACTAAATGTAACCAGTTATTTTTTTCGAAAAAACACGCATCATGTTTACAAGTATTAGAGTTAATACGCCATAAAGTAACACAAAATGGAAGCGAAACAAACACGAGGAGAAAACACTGTTGTTTACGTGTAATATTCGTACCAATCAAGACAAATGGAGACGGCAGCGAAAGGCGCGGATGTCTCGGGACGACGATGAGTGAATTGCAATATTGCGCTGACACATTGCTTGGCATCTGCGAAGCTGATATGTTCCTCTGGCGGCGATGAGTTTTGTAACACGTTATTGGTTTCGGGACGACATAAACCTCACTCCACAGAACATGTTGAACGATTGCTTTAACATGAGAGTCAACATACAAGTCCGAGAATCATAAACATTTTTATCACAGCCGCAATTCAATTTGCTATAAAATATTTTTTTATCATAGTTTCTAAGACAAGCGATATTTTAATGTTACAGTTGTGTAGGTCAATCTGAATGCAAAAATTGTTTTATGAAAGTTGATCTTAATAGTGATGATTGTATTATGCATATAAATAATTCCATCAAGGAGTGCGGTAGACTTGATTGAAACCTTGCCTAAATAATAAAACATAAAAAAATATTGATTTCGAGTCGACAACATATATACGCAAAATTCGGATTGTCGAGTATTTTGTCAAATTATAATTGTGCAAATAATCGCCATATTGGCCACTCACATGCCGTCTTGAATTTCTTAAAGCCAATTCACGTAATAATAGGATAAACATGCCATCGAGCGGCGTTATTTACCTTACACAGTTTTAATATTTTATTAATCCCCGACGCAAAAAGAGTGGTGTTATAAGTTTGACTGTTATGTCTATTTGTCTGTCTGTGGAAACGTAGCTCCTAAACGGGTGAACCGATTTGTACGCGTTTCTTTTTGTTAGACAGCATGGTTCATAAGCATGTTTTATCAAAATCGGTTCAGTCAGTTATTAGATACATATAGATGGTGAAACTGGTGATACAAAATTAAATATTTTAAAATATTCACAGGCAATTCAGGCATTCAATTGAAAAGGCATAAAAAATAACTTACATCTAAATATGTTTTATCAAAATCGGCTTAGCCATTTACTAGATAGATATAGGGGGGTAAAGTGTAGACGAAAAATTCAGTGTTGTTAAACATACCCAAGTGGGGGTATCAAATGAAAGAGAATGGCATTTATATTGCAACCGATGTTGATAAAAGACATTTCTTTTATCAAAATCGGTTCAGCCAGTTACTAAATATGATAGTTCTAAGTGGGGAAGAATAATCGACTATTGTCAAATATACCCATGTGGGGTATGAAATGAAAGGGCATAACGCTATAATTAGGCATGTTTCATCAAAGGTGGTTGAGCCATTTAGTAGGTATAAGGGAATGGGGATGAATAATCGAATATTGTCAAATATACCTAAGTGGGGTATCAAATGAAAGGGAATGACGTGTATATTACGATTAGGAATGTTTTATCAGCACCGGATGAGTCATTTACAATGTATAGGGGGGGGGGCGAAAGTTTGGATGAATAATCGGATATTATCAAATATACCCAAGTAGCGTATCAAATGAAGGAATTGACGTGTACATAACAGAAACTGTCTATTCCATGGAATCGGTTAAACTGATAAAAGCTATGGTAGGTGAAATGTTAAATATTGAACGCATACCAAATACATCATCTTATCATATACATTACATCACGAGTTGATGCGATGTATACAGATTATATATACCACATGTAGTTTAAAAATTTTAAAATAAAATTAAATTTAAAAAACCCACAACGCTATAAAGACAATCATTTAAAAAGTAAAAATAAGATTTTTAGATGAGCCATCAAATTTGAGTGAGTTACATCTATATTGTAATTATAGAAATATAACATTTGCTCGTTAAAATTGTACTACAATGTCGCGGCGGGCTGCATCACACTGCCACGCTGGTGAGGACGTGTGTAGGTTCGTATAAAGATGCTCGGAATTTGAATTTGGGTGTCGCTAGCACTGGGACCAGTATATCAAAGTGTAAACTAGCTACTACAAGTGGTGGCATCTAGCGAACTGGCAGCTTTTACGATTATCTGCTTCGAAGTCTAAGGTGTAATATCTTTTAGTTGATTATAATTACAAAAAATTCTACCTACCTATAGTCACATTTCAACCGAGCGAAGCCCGGTTTTCATCTGGTATTAACATAAAATCGTATTTAATTTTCAGGTAGAGAAAAAGTAAGTTGCATTGGATTGGGCTACCTCATTATTATTATATGTATTGGTAATGTTCGGTTCCAAAAATCGTAATAACCAAGATATTCTAAATTAATATTGTAGTTTGAACAGATAATAGTTTCGAATACAGAGCTAATTCTGTAGGAACTTCAAATAAGGACGTTACTTTGCTCGCTTATAAAAACGGCAATTATAAAGAGATTAAAAAGTGATTGCAAGTGGGTGTTTTTGGCTATCCGACCTATTTCTGAAATGTATTCAGGAGTTTGCTGGGCTTGAGAAAACACTGAGGAATTAGCAATATATCATACCAGAGGATTAATATGAACATTAAAACTATACCTACATCATATTTCATAGTGCAAGTCGTATTATTTTAGTTTTCTTTAAAATCGACGCTGACATAAATTTCATGTTCTAAGCTAATTTCGAACATATAAAATATGAGATTTTAATGTCTTTATTTTATAGGCCTACGGACACATTTACATATTGTCAGTTACTATATTTTTTCTCTCACTACCACCGAATCAAAACTTCATCTCAACAGAGAAGACCCACTAAGAAATTCAGTAGATCTTTTTTCTTTATACTCAGTTTATGCTTAGATATACATATATATATATTTTTTCTTTTGTTACACACAATCTTGCCATTTATTATTAATGTTGCCAGGATTTAAACAATCATCCTTGCAAATCAATTAATGACGTTTAGACAAAATTTACCCTAGTATATGGCCGCGTTTACATATGAATGTAATTATTTTCTTAGATATAAATGTAACAACTTGCGTAGGTAATATTCGATAGTTCTCTATAAATACTTAAAAACAATGGAACAATTGCTATCATAAGCATATTTAATATATGTTTGCATAAATTTAGCATGAACTATAGAATATAAGTATATGTGGGCGTGCAAATAGCGTGCCTCTAACGAAATTTTACGGTTACGTAATTCCAGCGCACCGTGTTAATTCCTACGTATCCGCCCATTCAATCGATAGCTACAGCATCGTATTACGTACATTTTAACACCCATTTT
>MOOZ01000092.1:1114555-1134546 GCA_002930495.1 Cecropterus lyciades | reverse complement strand
TAATATCAAAAAAGTAACGTTCTTTGTACGAGAGCCCCCTTAAATATTTATTTTATTCTGCTTTTAGTATATATGTTTTAGTATATATTACATATTTTTTATTTAGTATATATGTTTTAGTATATTTAGTATGTATGTTTTAGTATATATGTTTATTCTGCTTTTAGTATATATGTTTATAGTAGGTGAAATACATTGCCTGTAAAAATTTTAACTGTCTACCTATCACGGTTCATGAGATACAGCTTGGTGACAGACAATCGACCAGACGAACAGACGGACAACGGAGACCTAGTAATAGGGAAATAAGGGAATAATCTCGTTTTTTAAACACTTGAGATGTTAACCTTATTTGTTTGGAAACGGATTCATAGTCGTTGATAACATGACCAATAAACATCGGCCAACGAATTTAATTTATCTAATAGAATTTATTTTAAACGAGTCTTTCAAGTTAGATCTGTATGCAAATTTGATTCAAATCGTTTCAGTAGTTTAGGAGTTCATCGCGGACAAACAACGTGACACGTATTTTTAACCGACTTAAAAAAAGAGGAGGTGCTCAATTCGACTGTATTTTATGTTTGAACTTCTGATACTTTCGACTGGGTGAACCGGGTTTGACATTTTTTTTTTATTTGAATGCTGGTGCTTCCCGTGATGTGTCATTTTAATTTGATTCAATTCTGACAAAGGCATCCAAAAGAAATTCACATAAGTCTTAAATTTAGCATTCAGTGTGTGCGCGACAAATAGACGAATAACTCAGCTTCTACCGATCCGATTCTCATGAAACTTGAAATGAACATTATGTATCCAAGATGAAATGATATAAGGAAAAGTGTGACCTTCTACTATTCGATCCTGATGATGTGGAGGTATTGCTGGCCAAAACCAATGAAGTTAGCTATTTGGTGTTTACGAAAATATAATAGGTCTTTAGTAAAAATTGCAGTTTTTCATGAAATAAATGAAGCGTATTTTTTTTAATATTTTAAATTTCTATTAATCAAAGTAATCACCCATACAATCAATGCGACTTTGCCAACAAATTGGTAGCTTACTGATGCCCTTCCTGAAGGAACCAGCTGGACGGGAGACAACAAATTCTTCAAAGGCATTTTGTACTGCCTATGAATGGTATTTAATTTTTTTCCTCGCCAAAAAGTTATTTAAATTCTGGAAAAAGTAGAAGTCTGTAGGCGCAAGGTCTGGTTAGTACAGCGGATGACGGAGAACTTCCAACCCCAGCTCTTCCTCCAGGGTCCAAGCAACTTGCTGAGCGCTTACTATTGTCGAACAGGATCCATTTTTCATCACAAGTAACAATGCGGTTCAGAATTCCTTCATTTGTATGCCTGTTGAGCAGTGCAAGGCACGTGTCGACGCGTACTTCGCGCTAGCGATTATTGAGTTCGTTTGTCAAGCTTTTTTACCTTGCCAATTTGACGCAAATGGACCAATATTGTTTTGATGCTAACGTCGAAAGCTGCTGCTAATTCAGCCGTCGATTGAGTTTCAACAGCTTCCACAATCGCCTTTAATTCGTCATATACTTCTAGGACATAGATTCGTCGATGTAATCTAACAAAATATGTTGAGCGCCGACTTCGGGACTATGTTCTATGTAGTGTGTATGTTAAAAACCAACATATTTTTTATTTTTATTTTAGTCCGTTTTTATTTTTTGTTATTTTTTTTTGTATTTATACCCCACAAAAACATAAATGTAAAAAGAAGAGCCAAGTTCAATACAAAAATTATGCTTGACTGTGGGCTTCGCCCCAAAAAGAATGAAGAGTAAGTTAGACTTTAATTCTGATAAAAACTGGCCAAGTCAAATCTAACCTACTTTAAGATCTTACATTTTTAAATAACAGCAAGTGTTACACGTTACAAGCAAGCAAAGAAATCGAGTTTAACACTTGTTCATAATGTTAGTTTGTTCGTATAAATACATATTTGGATTTTGCATAGAACTTGGCACACATTTAGATCTCCATTCTTTTTGCGGCGAAGCCCATAGCCAAGCATAATTTTTGTATTGAACTTGGCTCTCCTTTTTAAATTTATGTTTTTGGCGGGATATCATTACTTCTTGTAAAGAAAACTAGGCAGGTATCTACCGCTTATAATTTTGTACCATTCGTCAGAGCGTGACGCTGATTGGCTGAGGCGACGGTGGACCGACCGCGTTGCTACATCATAAGTTTGCTGCTGTTAAATGACGTCACTATAGCCTTTTCTCACTGGAACTGAGTGAGTGAGACAACGCTAAACGCGTGATAGTTGACAGCAAGGCGACAGGCAAACTTATAGCAAACGGCTTATATGAAGTATTTATTTATTCATTGAATCTCATGTATGTATGTATGTAGAAAGAAGCAGGATGGACATAAATGTAACTAAACAATAAATAACTAGAACGGTATTCGTAAGCGTTGCCTATGTTTATGTGTTGCTCAGGAGCGCTTTTATGTAGATTTACTTCTGTTCTGTGTATAATTATGTGTGTGTGTTATAGAAGGGTGAAAAGTGGCACCAAGTGGTTCGTGTAATATTACACTCGGCGCTGGCTAGCCAGTTTCTTTGCTTGAACTTGGCTTGACACGCTGCCGCTTGTCTAGATTAAGATAATTAATAAAGATCATTGAATATAGACAGTTTTGTTACTGTATTTATTTATTGAGCATTTTCTTTTTAATCAGAGAGAATATCGAAATTTGGTATGTTTGATTTTATGATAAAATCTTTTCATCTCGATTTACTATTCTTTACTACACTATTTGCGGGTTTCATAAACGTAATGGAATATAAACTAACTTCGTAACCACAAGGACAATTAAGCTTCTTTTCAAGTGTGTTAAAAATAAACTTAACCATATTAAAAAATAACATATAATCATTTTTCATTTACATGTTCATATGTAATAATTACCAAAAATTAAATTAATACCATAATCCTGTTTAAAATACTTTTTCTAAATTCATTATTGTATTCACTTGACCGTAAAATAAATGAAGACAACAAACGCTTTTAAGAACGGGAGGCCAACTCTTGTGATTAAGTGTCTCATTTAAATGCAGTCTCCCAATGCGGACGTCTCGAAAGCAAAGGGAGCGCGGCGCTCACGGAAAGCGGAAGACGGGTCTCCTCGCAAAAGGAAGGAGGAGGTATTTAAATTAGCGTAGTCGCTGAAAAAGTGCACTAACAACATTAGCAAATGGAACAATGGCAAAGCACACAAAGGAGCGGAATACCCCGACAAAACCGTCTACGCGATCACAATTTGCGCGGCTACCTACTTGCACGAATCTACTCTCGTAGATCGTAGTCTCGTAGAAGGTATCCGCCACACCCACGCCCGCATCCCCGCAGAATAGAACTTACACTAATGAACCGCTGAGAGTCTTCAAGAAAACCAGGATGGATATCAAAGAAACGTTAACATCACTAATGGCAATTGAATAGCTTTTCGCATGAACGAAGCGCCGTATTGATAAAATAATTATATTTTTTGTCTCTTGCGTATCAATGATTTATTAATTTCTGGAATCCTATATAACAGATATATTTCTAAGGATACGTAGAATTTATTTTTATTTGAGAATCTCAATATTTTATTTTTGTAGTCCAATTAATTTTAACTGTATTGTATACGTAGTTTGTTTATTAATGTATCGTAATGAGTATTTTAAAAACGCTTTGAATATGTAATGATGCCGATAACGACGCAACTTTTCATGGTTTAAAGGTCACATCCATTGTGACATTAACACTGAAACTTGAGGGACGACTTTTTGTTCAGTTTTATTAATTGACGTGTTTCTATTGATATATATTTTAACTAAGTATTCAACGATTCTAATATAAAAATAAACATAATAAGTTCTTAAATAATATTGGCAAAGGAGAAAGTATTTACGTACCTTACATTAAAATTATAAAGAAAACATATTTATTGTATATTGTGAACAATTCACACGAAATTGGCAACCGTTTTAAAACTTATGAATCATAAACAAATTTAAAACAGATACTGAAGGTAACGTACTCTCTTTGTAAATCATTGTGCTCCTCGACGACCTGTATTTTATAGGTGTTGATCATAGCTTACGGCGCCATTTAATCCATTTAAGAGTCGAGATATTTCGCTGAATCGAGTTGGAAGATTTAGGTCTTTATAAATATTTTGTTTAAAAGCAATTTATACATTACAAAAGATGTATATTGAAGTTCGACCTTAGAATCCACGCTTCGGTAAGAGTATTTTGTTGTTTAATTAATAGACATTATAAATAATAATCTAATCAAATATTTCACATTTTGCGCACTGCGGGTATGTCACTGATACATGCATTGTCTATTTTAAAGTTAATCTTCTAATGCACCTTCGTCCATGCGTCCACTTTGCGTCTTGCGATATACGAATACGACAAATCTCACAATCTCGAAATGTTGATTTAGTTTGCGTGTTATAATATGCACAGTCATTTTTGTTAATTTATATCCAAAGAAGTTGTCAATCCATTGTTGTTCCTAATTACTTGGAAGACTACATAAATAGAAATATGGCAGCCTTGTCATGAGACAGCGAGGTCGCTGGCTGACGGATCCCTATTAGATTAATAAACAGAACAATAGAGCGGACAACAAGTGCTCTTTAATGATAATTTTAATTAATATCACGTTTTTCCCACGACTCGTTTCCCACTTTAACGGTATAGAATCGTAGCACAAATTTTGCACACAAAAACATTTCCGAAAAAGATCGAATGAAAGAATACATATTAATGTTCGAATGGAATATCCATGGAATACCTATTTGCTATCAAAATATTTGCTAAACTGGGAACCTGGGAATTAATATGGAGTATTTTACTGCATTAATACTGCAGGGATCTGTAAAGGAAGTCATCTGAGATTCATTCTAGTGTTGACATTAGAATACATAATCCACTTGACAACTAACATTTCTCTCTCTTATATTTTAAACATTCTTTATTTTTTTGATACAAGTCAATTAATGGAATCTATCAAGACTTCTACCATTGTTTTAACACCTTCAATAAGATTATTCTCATAATTCTAGAAAATTTATCGTCGGTTATATCAATATTATATTTTATAGCCATCTATATACTGTAATAGCCACTTAAAAGGGACCCTACTTTCATTTGAATGTACTTGAAATGAAAGCCTTATATTGGTTCGATATGGGTATGAAGAAATGTGGATTCGTTGTTAAAACCCCTGCTCGCATATAAAGAGACAGTTCATTCGTTTTTTTAACCACCAAGTTCGGAATTGTTGTTCCATATTTCTTATTGACTCACAGTAGTATATAATGTTTCATTCATTTCTAGGTACTATTTATCTGAAAGGTAAATATAAATATGTAGTTAAAATAGTTTGAACTTACGTGGTCCCATTCGACAAAATCGCTTTCCGAAGCGTCAGTACGTAACTGCGGGTAAAAGATCGGAGTATCTGGAGGTAATGTTCAGAAGTATGTCACACGGTTGTACAGGTTAAAGCAGAAAAGAAAAAAGCCTCACCAATTCGTTGGAGCAGTTTGGGATCCATTCGTCCATGCCCGGCGAATCAAAGTTTTAAAAGGGGTTGCTTCAGCTAACTCGTTTTTCTTTCCTAATTCTACACTGTGTAGTAGCAAGTTAAATGATCACGTTGAAATAAACTACATAGTCTTGTTGATCCAGCTTGTTCAGAGCGACGGAGATACGAAATAGAGTTTACGAACAAAACTTTCATTACACATAGAATTGGAAAACTGAAGCTACCTGAATTAGATTCGGACATGCATTAGAGTTAAAAATGTTACAAGTTGTAAATATTTGTAGCACAAGATTTGTCATCAAATCGTTGTGTTATAATAACGTGGCGCATATTGTTTCTGTAACAATATCTTGTATGAACATTATTGATCGAGTTTTTAACTTTTTATCTGAAACATCTATAGGCGGAGGTAAACCAGATATGCAATATATATAAAATGAAAATAAATATTTATTAAATAAATAATTGACTATTTATATTGTGTAAAAAATCGTCATATTTCATTTTTTCATTACGCTATATATTTAGTTTTAGTAATTTTGTCTTTTATGCATATTACTTGCTCGAACATGATGTTTCACATCTGCCAGGCGTCCCGTGACGGCTAACATTTTTTTTTAATCAATTTCAACCCAATTCTTTCATGGGAGTCGTCATTAGTCAGTACAAATGAAAGATTAGAAAGAGTACTAACTTTTTACAAATATTAAGAGCGCACAAGAGAATAGTCACAAAGACTACATGCTCGTTCTGAAAGTAATTGCGGTGATTGAAATCTGTGCTGAACGACGCCGCGTCAATTGGAGTGCTGGGCTTGCTTCTTCAACTGTTGAAATCAATTTCTAACTCGCCGCCATTCCCCGCCGGCCCCGGCTGAATTAGATCGTATTAATGGCGGACTTAGCTATCGCAAGTTGGACCATTCGCTCGCCATTTTGTTAGTGTTGCAATTTGTTGGAGAGTACTACAGCTACTATTATGTACAAGAACATGTATCTATATATTTATTTCATAAAAAAGTTCTCAATACCAATTGCGTTTTACATATATTGAAATGTATTTTGTACATACCTTATCTTATTCACTTTCTATACAAATTTTATTGACATATAAGGATTTTATTGTAGAATTCACAAAATAAGATAGCTAAATTACGTGAACTGTATACACAAATGTAAGTCATAAATATTGACTAGACAAGCAATGTATTATATTCTGTATTTTCCTTGAAAATCACATCTACATATAATTCTGCATGTTAATCGAGTTACAGTATATCCTTTGTGTGAATGAATCAAATTCTAAACTGAAATACATAGTAGAATCCAATTTCTAAGCCCGACTCCATTCCCCGCCGATTGCTTCCAACTTAATGGTAGACTTTGCAATCGCAAGCTGGACCATTTGCTAACCGCCTTGTTAGACTATTGGTTTATTCAACATTTGATACTGTTCCCAAGCTTTGATAGGTACTCCATTTAACTTTGATCGATGCTCTATTAATTCAATCTATAAGATACATTGAAAGTTATTCAACGCTCATAAAAAGATAGTACTACAATAGACGGCATTTTATAACATCCCCAAGGTATAAATCTGTAAGAAAAAGACTTTACAATCCATTAAGCAATAAAGCAGTTACGCTTGATAAAATTTAACATTTTTTGTTCGTTCGAATAACGACGTTTAAGATATTACCCGTACTTACTAATACAAAGTTAGTACAGACAAGTTCTTATTGGATCTGGTTGTATACGTCCACTTTCGATCGAATTTGCGGACTTTATTCTCTCACAAGCCGAGATCTATGTGTTCACTTTAACGTCCGACTGTCCCGGCTTGCGAGATATGTGGGCTGCTCAATTTCATCTCAGTTTGGCGGCTATTTGAACAACATAAGCAATTTGTGTTCAAAACCGCATAGTGCTGTGTTTGTGCCACAATCCGCTGTGACAAGATATTGCACCCCATCCTTCACTGACAAATATCCACTGCGAACTTTCAAGAGTTACCTACAAAGTTGTTTTAAGCAACGCAAGACAAAACACAGCTCACACGATTGGAGATTTATGATAGGAAATAAAACAAAAATATGTAGGTAAGAGTCGAAGTGAGGGTTTAAAGTAAAGCTAAAAGAAAACTTGAAAGAAAGAAAATACGGCAGTATTAGGATGAAAAAAAAAACAAACAAAATGTGTATGATTTAGGATATCTTATAAACTTAAAGTGAAATATGAATAAACAATAACTAAATGATATCTCGCATTCCGTGCACGGTATTACATCATTACAAAGTCGATTTAAACGTTTGTGTCAACAAATGGAAGTGTAAAGTCTTCATATAATTACTACTTAATAAACATTTTAATGTCTTTATCATTATGGATAACGTTCATTCTTACATAAAACTGACGAAAAATATTTTTCCAAATTGAATTAAGCTATTACTCTACCGGCAACAAGACAGCCAAGTAAAGTGTAGAGACAGCTGACATTGCATTCGCTTTTTCAACTCCAGAATACCTAAATCATTTGGACATTGAAAATTTATGATGCCTTATACAAGGGGTAAGAAAATTATTATAAAGAAATTTACTGTGGTTTTAATTTATTTTTAAACTAATAACAAATTAGAATTGAGTCTAATGAAATAAATAGAAATTGGCCAATTTTAGTTCTACGTGGAAGGCATCGATAAGATCAAATCTAGTAAGAAACCCCAGGAAAGTTGCCAGAATGCTATTAAGGAGTGGATTTGTCGCAGCCAAAATGTCTATTTTAACGGCACTCAAATTGGCTTCATTATCAGCGTTCTTTCCTTGTGAGCAATCAGGACATGCGAAGTCGATTTATTTTTACGATAGAGAAACATTGAAATGCAAATTTTTCACATTGCTAGTCGCAAACGAGCTCACATCGCGCCCGGTTGTTAACGAGCACATCTGTATTGGTACTGTTTTAGACTATCAAAATAGTCATTCTTGTATATTTTATGCTAATTTAAGTTTTTTTTTATGTCTCTATGTACGCTTTGTTGAAAATAATTAATAATTATTATCGATTGGGATTGGCGGACTAAGTGTGACATAAACTGCATGTAAGTAAGCAGATAAGGTAGTTTATGTGATTTATGTTATGAATATCAGTTGTATTAGTTTAAAAATAATTGCTAACAACAAGAGTTACATTACAAATAAAAGTCTGCACAGTAGCAATTCAAATAATATACAGATAATAACACATCCAAGTCATCACGATGTTGTAACTTGAATTTCATAACTAATTAAAAGAAAACAGATAAAAGGTTAAGAGCTGGATAGCACTGAATATGATAAAATAATGGCTTCAACAATTTAGCACGTTATTAGTGCTATGTACCAATTTGTAGTTCACTTTACTCCCCTGTATAAAACATCTAATTAATCTTTTTGTAAAATCTCTCAGGAGATCATAAGTTAAATATGGGATAAAGGGACTATTGTTGTATTGTAACTTGAGAGGGCAACACGGTTAATCCGTAGCCGCCCAAACAAATTAGGAACAACATTAATATATCCTCTGTATCCGGCAAGTTCCCCGCAATAAGCAGAATGTATTAGTGTTATTTATCTTAGCCGGAGCGCCAACAAAGTTTTAATTGCAAGCGCCGATACAATTTGCGTACAAATGAATTTATTCCCTGAATCCGTAGTGCATTCGTGCGCGGGGCGCAGTAGATGCGGTGCGGGGGCGGCGCGAGCGCGGATTATTATCCGCGTGTGTAGAGCCGCTAATTGCGGGTAACGACGAGCCGCCGCGCCGCCTCCCGCGCCCGCTGCAGCGCTCTCCGCACGCAATCAACGCTTGCCGTTCGATCATTCCAATTTACAATCCAACACTTCCAGGCATTACTCATTTAATTCTACCTTTTACACCACATTTACAATCAATCGTACGCGATAACTAACTGGCACCCGACAGCCGTGTGTAATTCTCGCAGCGTACCACCTAACAAGCCGAATATAATAAAAATCAACAAAGTAACATTCGGTTCAGGCTAGCGGAACTGGCACAGCAGTCAGTATTCGGCCAAACAAAAGGGTGATAGCGGTACGTGCGTAAATCAAACGTCGCACAATAACAGAGCCTCCCGCGACCGCCCGACTCCTCTCCACCGTCCCTCCTGGTGGCGAACCGCCCGCTCCTATAACCGACGGTCGGATCTCATAAATCTGCCATACTGAGATGTGTTCGATGCCGGTCAAATATGTGACGGACCCATGCCATCGATATCTATGCCAGTGGGTTTTCAATACGGGCGTGTGTTGATTCTATTAAAACCAGATGCCCGCCTATCGTGGCTTATTGCTTCCTATTATCCAATATTGCCAACCTTTTATATCGTTTTTCTTTTATTGTACAAAATATTACAATCTTGGAGATGCAAAATTGTTATGTATTTCGTATTACACAGAACTAATATTAAGTTCAACGTTCCTTCCTTCGAAGCGTTCAATTGCGAATATACTGTAAATATATTAGTCGTGTGGGTTTCACGAACGGCACTGTAGGGGGATTACACTTCTCGTTCGAATGGTACGATACCATCGCAGTTTGCTCCATTCGCTGCAATTAACGCAGCACAATGACCATATAAATCTCTCCTGAATGCTGTGTTCATTGTATAGTCAACTATAGAATACAGACGTGTTGGTCGGCGGGTGTCTGGTCGTTTATATAGAATGCAAATTGCTTTCATACTGTACGGAAAAACTATTAGCACTAACGCCTTCTGTGCAAGATTGAAAGATAGATATAAAACTAAATTAGTGGCTTCCATTGAAGAAAGGGATCCGAGTCGTTCCGACTAATCTCACCTATACGTCTTGTGCCGAAGAACAAACAAGCCGCGAGCTGAGATTACGCTTCAAATAAATCAATGTTACGACGCGTTAAAATATTTAAGCTTACGATTAATACTGGGCGCAAATGCTCGACTTATCGAACAGAACCGCGCTTCGTCTCGGCGCAGCTGCTGGGTTTGCAATGATCGTCAAATTCCACGGCGTATTAATCAGTACAATCCGAGATAAATTTTGGTAACAAATTACCAAGAACAATCCTGAATTAAATTTTCGTTGGCCCATAAAGTTGCGTAACTAATGGCATTCCATGCCCTTACACGAACAATATATCAAAGACGTAAAACGTGACAAAAATATCTTAAGCATCTAAGTTCGCGAATGAATGTGTAATTCGCGCTGATGATTAACCGGAAGCTTATCACGATGTTATGTATGACAGAACTGCTATCGAAGTTTTACAAGGGCTCGTTAGGGCGGCTGTAACGATAACCGCAGGAGATAACTGTTTCTAATCAGACATAATGACACGGCGCCGCCACCCGCGAGTTCACTATCAGGGGTGTCAGTTACGCCTGCCTTCCACCGCCCGTGTCAGTTTTGCCAGCTTCATATATTGAAAAAAATCCAAATACTGTTAGTAAACGTAAAGAATTTAAACGAGAAATTAAAATCGATTCGGTCTAGACGTAAATAATGTATCTTTCATGCAAGTATTATCACTATAAGTAAAATCAGAGGTATCATAAAAGACTTCATATCTACTATCTGTAAAAGTAATGATACCAAAGGTCTGTCGAGTACAAATTGAAGAGATATAAAATTGACTCAAATAAGATAACAATTAAATATAATAGAACTTTGAACGGTTGCAAATTATGGTTCTCGACGGGATCTTCTGCACAACACTTGGTACTTTTGATATAACGATATACTGGAGGAAGTAATAAAATAAAACGATTTTACATCTCCAGGGGGAGAGGAACGTTTTTGTCGAATGGGAAAAGTCGCGAGCGACTTCTCATTCCGCGATAAAATCGGGAAACGTTTTACGACAATCTTCTATTCGATTACCATTAAACAACAATCCTAAAAAAAACTTTTTCACAATGTTGATCTAAAATTATGGCTTTTCTTTGGAGGTAGTTTAGACGGAAATAAAATGAAGATTAATTAGATGTTTCAATATAAAAATATATCGTTAAAGTTGATCACTTTATACACAGTTAGTAAATACACATAAATACCCTAAAGTTTTTGAAAATCAGTTTAAGGTATTTGTTATATTGAACCAAGTCTAATTATAGCTAAAATAGTTTAGGAAATTTTAACCTTAAAATGATAATCAAATGTTTATTTGTTGTTTATAAACAACCGGCAACTTCCGAGTTTGCATGCTTTTTTGAAAGATACCGAAACGTAATAACTTCTGTTCCTATAACTATTTATTACTTTATATACAATATGGTAGACGCAACTATCCAACGTGCAGCATAAATAAAATATTTTTGTCGAATTGGAGATGACCGCGATCTGGTTCTCGTCATATAATGAGCTGGTCACGTAGGCGCATTTCGTATTATTTCCCTAGGACGGGCCACGTGACGCGAATGCCGCTCCGTCGCGCTGCGGACCCAGGCCTCCTCGGACCCTCCGCAAATAAACCGCTTCACGCACGACTGTCCGCCGGAGATTCATTATTCCATCCAAGGCTTGCTCCCCGACTCATAAAATATACAATTTCCCTAAATGTTTTAAATTTTGAACTAACTTATTTATTGCATTGGTATAATGGGGTTGCCGCATGTACTCGTATGCAAAGTGACCACTATATTGACCAGGGCATGGCAAGAATACAAATATCATTAAGCAGTCGAATATGACAGACCAATTACTCAAAATTGTTAGTAGCTGATCATCGTGTGACAACCGAAAGCCAGAAAAATAATGCTAAACCCGAATGTAACATTAGTGTTAGATTTTTTTAGCAGAATATTTTATTATTTATGTTCTATGCTTAAGATAAATTTGTTCCATATGAGTAATGAAATATGGAGACAAAAATGTTATCAGTTACGTATCGGAACTAATAGGCCGTAGTAGTGAATTATTCGAATGGCGAGAATCAATAAGAAGAATTAGTAATTACAAAAGTAGATTTTGAAAATGGCTACCATGCCTTCGCAAAGGTAAAACAAAACATCCTACGTATTGACGATTATCTAAACACTTAAACCGGTCTTACCAAAGCAAAATTTAGACAACGAATTTCTAGTATCTTTTTCAATTGGGTTGCTGTATTATTTCTCAACTGACTCCGATACTTTATTAAAAAAAACTTCTTAATTAATTACCGACGTGAGCATAAAAAGGATATTAATTTCCCCGGTCAAATTAGACAAAATGTTATTTTAGCCAAATGTGCGCATGTGGTACGAACTAATAAAGACGTCACATGAGACGCTCTTTCGTACCACGACATTAGGCGCGTAGCAGTTTATTGTGCGCCAGGCTCGCTCATAACTACCCATTTTCCTAGGGATAATGACGGACAACAAGCGACGTTATGTTTATTTCAAAGTCCACAAAATAAAGGTCTCATGTAGATACGTGCGACTCGAATATTATCACGACTCAGTAGGTATCCGGTACAAGTACATGTACGCGTTATTCGGGCGTATTCATTATAAAGTATCGCATTTTTCGTGTTGTTGGTTTGTTTACTTATACAGGCATATTTTATTACGAGCCATAAAACGGGAAAGTATCCACCGAGTTATTGCTAATACAAAGGCGAAGGCAAAAAATACATAATATATCTTGCTCAACTCTAGGTAACTCATACATAATATATATATTATGTACCTTGGATTTCCTCGTAGAGCTGCATGGTGGAGCACGTTGAAACCGTTGTTGTTCGTCAGGGTCATGTCGGCTCCGTGGTCCAGTAGCAGCGTTAGCATATCATCACGTTTCTTTGAAATAGCGTCATGCAATGGCGTGTCGCCTTCGGAGTCCTGAAGAGAGTGAAACGTATATCATTATATTCACGTGTCGCGTTGAATAAATACACACAGGATATGTTTCGCTAAAGAATTTTGGGGCGTATATGTACTAGTATAAGATATTTCACCAGTGCGTACAGGCTTGTGCGTTGAATGAGGTGGCAGCTGCGTTGAAAACATTAGATTTTGAATTATACAACGAAGCCCGTCTGGAGCATCGCGACAATTTTCTAAAACATCAAACCGCCCGAATGAATAATTGAGGCGGCGGAGAAGGCGTTTAGGGCGTGGATTATGGAGACTTGCATAATTTATAAGCGTCTCGAAGTAGTTAAGACGAGCTGTGTAAGGCGAGCGGCAAGTGGCAAACTCAGTCGTGGTGGGATGTTCTGTTCGGTGGTGGAACTGATGTAGAATGGTGTCGAGCTTCACAATATAGGGCGAACAGCGCAAAAAGCGCGGCTACCGTCATTATCATAATCACAGGAGCTACGTGCCGCCGCGGCGCGGCCCAAGCCGTTTCGCTTTGTGAGCTTGCATTAAGAGAGCTGAGCGTTGTGCTCTGTCATTCCACAATTAATTTGCAAAGGACCGCGAGATGAGTGATTTTCTTTCTAGAGTAGCACTTACCAAAATTGGATTTAAAAATTGAATCATATTTAAATAAACGTTACTCTGTTTATAAGCAAATAATATTACCTTATTTGTTTACTATAATGATAAAATTGTGATTTTTTTTTCAGAATTTTATCACTTTTTAGGATGTCTAGGACAAATGATTCTTGGTATTCATTTTTATTATATTTCACGTCACGCTATAAATCAACAGCGATACCGACTTTTTCAAAGCGCAGCTGAATGTGTGTCTAATATTAAGAATATTTAATAAAAACACACTAACAATTTATAAGAACTTTACAGGTATCGTGCTAATAAAGACTAATATCGTATATTTTTTATTGATTACAGAGATTTTGCTTACTTTTTTATTTACGCAACTGCAATATAGTTAACAATGCACCAAAACAACTTAACGTTGTGAATCTAACCTAGATTTGCCGATTTAACTGATTTGCAAAGTGATTGCAGTAATAAATGCATGAGCTGCTATCGCTGAACTGAAATAATCAATTAGCGGTAAAGAATTAGTTGCGCTGAGCCGGCACGCGACACCGGCTCTGTATCAGCGGCTGTAATTCAGTGTAAGCTCGACCAGAGACGCAGTAATTCCGTTCAGAATACCAGCATTCAATATTAATCCCATTGGCATATAGATGGCCATTACAGCCTGTAATTCATGACGGCAATATCGTTTGCTTTACAAGCTAATACTAATTATTTAATTGCTTTAAGTCCGCCGCTGATTGGATCACCGGTAATTACAATCGACAATATTGTCAATAGTTGCTTACATATACTAGATGTTAACCACAGGCGAACATCGTCTGAACGTGTATGAATTAGCAATTCATGTCGATTAAATCAATAATTAGAAAAACAAGTATTTAAATAAAATATATCAATATTAATATTGATATATTTTACTGCGTTTGCGTTTGATTAGTATACTTCCACTAGACACTTTTGTTAAGTAAAAATTAAGTGTTCTTGTCACTTTAAAAAGCTGATTCTTCCAGAAAACTAAAATACAAAAACGGCCTGAAGAAATCAAATAAAATATGAAATTCATCACCTTTAAAGGTAATTATAATGACATCATTACTTTCATAATTCATATATTCATATCAGCGTAATATTAACGTTACTTATACAAAAAACCGCACGACATTTTCTATTTAAAGGTGCATCTGCGACTTTTGGTAAGCATCTACTGCAGGAATAAGTGTTGAGGTGAAATAAGAAATTTGATTTACGTGGCAATATTCTCAGGTGCAGCGTTGGCTGCACGACGCCTTCGCCGACACGTATGAGTGTCCTATATCGTTATATCTTGGTATAAGGCTACGTATCGTTTTTACGATGCAGAATGACGTAAAGTCACAAAGATTGCTTAACAACTAAATAAATGTTAACATGTTTTACAAAGAAGACCTTATAATTGTAAAAGATGTTAATTATTTATGTTACATATACATTGGGTCGGAATAAAAAAAAAAACTACATTAAATGCAATACATAATTATTGCCATTTAATAAAGGCACTATAGTTTACCAATAAAAAGTCCATTAAATTCTTCTTTATTCGTTGCTCATAGACATACGGTACGGTTTTACTATTTCTAGGGAATCAACTCAGCAAATCCAGTTATTTATCAGATAAAAAAATAATAATAAAGGAAAGGGAACAAACAGGGTGAGGGTCACCCTGTTTGTTCACAGAGTAATATAAGAAAAAATGAACAAACGGCCGGTGGTAGAACAATAACAGTACAAAACAACAACGTAATTACTCAAAGATAAGATACGCGTCGGAAAGTGGTCGACCCTAAAGCGAAGGGCGGGTCGCGAGGGCGCGCCGAGTTGCCGGCGATGTCACGGTTGATAGCCAGTATCAAACTTAGTCCTAATTTAGTATTTATCTTAATTAAAGTGACTTTTGCACACAAAACACAGTAATAAAACCCGACATTGAATGGGACAAACATTTTGTATGGGTCTTATTTGACTAACTTGAAAACCTCACAGTACTAAATCAAATCTAAATACTTTATTTAAAATGGATTCTTAGCAAACTTTTTCTTTTTGATCGTCAGAAAACTTTCACCTTTCAGATAGATTTTTTATGGAAAAGAAGCAGCGTAAAAACTCGATAACACACGTTAAAAGTTACACTTATAATACTTATAGTATGGATGCAAATCATCAATACTTGGGAAAGAATATTGGAAACACAATTTGTCATATTTCTATTTTTCTCGAACCGAATCCAAAGAGGATCGTGATTGTCCGGAAGTTTATCTAACTCTAGGAGAAAATTCTCATCTTTCACTAAACAAATACAAAGGGGACAGTTTGGAAGTGTTTTTAGAAACTACAAAGTCGGATTTGGACACGTAGCAGTTATTATTACAGTTGAAACAGCTAAGACAATTTACAGATGACACCTAGATGTATAATGAAACACAGATTACAAATGGCGCTGCAACATTCATGTATAAAAAAAATATTGCTTTCTACACTCATAGCCCCACACTAGGATTTTCTCCTGTGTCGTGGGTGCCATGGACACACAAAGACGAATACACAAACACACAGACCCAAAACAGAAATCCAAACTCTTCATTCAGATTTCTGTCTGGCCGAGGATCGAACCCGGGTCCCACTGCGTGTCAGACCGGTATGGTGACCGCTCCGCCACGCGGGTCGTCAATGTATTCAAATTAAAACAAGACACGCAATAAATGTGCCAAAGATATTTAAAAACAATGTTAGACGTTAATCATATTCTACGAGAAGTGTGTTCTTCTACTACGAATATGTGTTAAATCCAAAGATTTTTTTATTAAATTTTCACCAAATAGAATTTCCTCCGTTTCCTCGCACGTTCTACTCTAAATACAGCTGGCAACGCGGCGGCAAACGTGACTCAAACAGTTCCATTTTAATTTGGCTGCCTTTCGAACTTACTGTTAAAGAATGGTCGTGAGGCAAATGTATGTGGAATACATACATGTATTTTCTTATCCAGTGCCGAGTTTGAATCCTTTGTATGTCGTTATTTCGCTTCTTATCGTATTGAATAGAGATGGAAACTTAATAAATTCTGAACAAAATTTAAAAACGGTTAAAATCCCCCGCAGTTTATTTCAAACTAGAGTAATGACGTACAGTTATTTAACTCGATAGCGAAACCAGCTTAATGCAATTTAATGAATCAGCCGGTTCATGGAAGACAAATACTTTTAACGGAAGTCCGTGTTCGATAGCATTGAGGCGCAGCTCCATCATTGACGAGGCAGAAAGAAACAGCTAATTGTTTAATTCCAAACCATTACATCTAGTATTACGGGAGGATTATTCACGGGCCATATAGCGCGGCAACAGAGCGCTGCCGACGCCGGGCGCCGCCACCACCCGACGCCGCCCGCCCGGCCGCCCGGCCGCCCGTCCGGACGCGCTTTTCACGCGCGGGCTTACCTACCAAGACTGTTTTTATTTATTTTTATGATTACACTATTTTTATTCCTTTTATATTGAAGAGACAGAAAGGGTAAGGTAGGTTCTAATTATATTACGATATAAATATTTATCCGTCGTGAACATTCAAAAAGAAAATCAGTTTACAAGAAGGTGAGTGGGCTATTGTTGTTTTAAAATGTTAGCCTTTGTTTGTTTATTGTATTTCTTTGTGTTTATTGTATTATTTCATAAAATTATATTTTATATATTATTTGTATTCTAGCAATTTTTAATTAACAGACTTCAAAAAAGGAGGAGGTTCTCAATTCGGTTGGTACATTTTTTATGTATGTACACCGATTACTCCGCCAATTGTGAACAGTTAAAAAAAAACGTTTATAGCTCGACCATTGTTCTCTATTTAGGTTTTTTTATAAAATTCAAGTAGTTCTTAAATGAATTTCCAATGTAAAATGTAGTTTTTACATACTACAGATTTTGTTTAATATCTTAGTTTGATTTTAAAACATATAGACCATAAAAATTCTAAATTTGTTTTCAATACTGGTCAACCACAGTAATTTTGGCCGAACAAATATTACATACTGGCACTGAGCTTGATTAAATATGCTCGATTTATTATTCGTTGCATATTCGCTTAGATAAATATAATTCGGCTTAATAAACAAGTCGAAAACCAGAACAACATCATAAATAATAACATTTATCAATCGGTTGAAAGCAAAATTAAATCCATTCAAATTTCATAAGCGGCATTCATAAAATTCACAGGCATCAACAACGACAACAACAGAAAATATATTGGTTTTATCGTTGCATGGAAATTTGCCAAATACAAACGGTTCAGGGAATGTAATTTTAAATTTATAGAATATCGGGAAAGATAAAATATTAATTGAATGACCAAACTAAATGAGTCTATTATAAACTAAGTGGATAAATGTAAATATTCGTAACGATGGCGTTTATCTTTTGGCATAACGAAGTATATTATACTTCGTTATGGTAAAATGGTCGTAAAAAACATATCCATCGACAGATTCTAATCGATTTCTTTAAATTACTTACTTATTATATTTTTTTCAATTCTTTAAAGAATTCATACTCGTTTGTGGATTAGGTACATTTTACGGGAACACCATTAGGATGTCCCTGAAGAAGTATTGAAATTAATATGAAAATGTAAGGCACAAACTTACTTAAATAATATAATTTTATTTTTGCATATAATTTTATGTAAATATGCAATGAATTCATGAATTATTTAGCCAATTAATACAGCAATTTGCTCCGAAGACTTGGTGGTAACAATCTAGTATGCGGTTTAGTGCTAACGGATTGTATTCATTAGCAATCTATAACTGTAGATGCAGATCACGGAAGGGAAGGCTCACTCTAATACCTCGCTAATAATGTTATATAATACATAATTTAATTATTGTTTTGGTGTTTCATCAGTTTATATTTTTTTGGAGTTTTAATTATGATATACATATATACTTATTTTGTTTATACTTTCCTTATCACTATGACATAACTGTATTTAAACAAAAGAAAATCAATCCAAGATAAAATCCATCACGTTTTATATAAACCTGTTGAAGTATTTTCAGAGCCCATGCAGTCTAGAACAGTGGGACATATCTAGGTTAAAATCCAAATCAATGTTTAGCTCTTAAACTGTTCTAAACAAGGCAAGTGTATTGGTTAAATAAATAGATAAGTGTAAATAGTACTATTGATTCGTGTATTACAAATACAAAATTTATAAATTGCCAATTACTTAAGTGGCAAAAATAACGCTCTTATTCTTACGCCATAAATGCGATGCTGTTCGATTTAGTATAAACAACCATCGCCCACAATACAATAAACTAACACTGGATGCTATAACTTAAGCGAATTAATCCGACAATCCGTATCGATTGGCTCAATGATAGCAGCTATCAATGAGTTTCTCGTACGTACTGTGGCTCTGCGCTGGTGTTCCGCCTTCATCTCGGTCGTGATTGATTGCGCGGAAATAATCCTCCCCATCTATGCGTATGGATTTACATAGCGTGCTTGATGAAACAACGATAAACAGAATTGCATGTAGGTATTACGAGTATGTACGTATATTGTGATATCCTAATGGTTGAAATTCGAGGGTCCGAGGTTCGAATCCCAGGCACGCACCACTGATTATGAGAAATTAATTATCACTGCTTCACGGTGAAGGAAAACATCGTGAGGAAACCTGCACATCTGGAAGTTCTCTAAAAAAAGAGTTCTCAAAAGGTGTGTGAAGTTTACCAATTCTCACTTAGCCAGCGCGGTGGACTATGGCCTAAACTTTTTCATTCTGAGAGAAGACCCGTGCCCAGCAGTGGGACAATAATGGGTTGACGACGATGTATATTGTAAATATGTTTTTGTTGAGCTCCCGAATGCAACTCCACATACGTGTATCCTGAAACACAAAAT
>MOOZ01000092.1:1100076-1114019 GCA_002930495.1 Cecropterus lyciades | reverse complement strand
TTTCTTTTTTTTTAGAAAAAACACAATCAACAAAATTTGGCATAAACTACAATTATTTAATCCTCCGCAAAAATCTCCAATCATAGATATTAAAGAACAAAAAACACGTTAAAAGAAAAATTGTACGAAAAATTATCGTTTCCGCTCTTCGTAGGGCATCAAGTAGTCATTCACGGTTATTATAACATGTAACAAACGACAATAATACTTGTCGGGCCCTTTTGGTACGTTTAATAACACTTGATAGTGGGTTGTACGCTCAGCTGTATCTCCACTAGTTCGAACACAAAGAGTGGTCGTAGGCTATACTTCTATATATAAAAATTTGAATTGGAGAGGTCCGTACCTAGTTTTTCTTTCTTTATCTGAGAAATATTAAACAAGCATACGGCATGCTTGTCTTGTCCATCCTACCGACTGTAAGTTATCACCGTCGCCCATGGACATCTGCAATCTACCCCAGAATGAAGACCTAAGGTCAGTCATGGATGCGGTGCTCCCCCTGAAGACTATGTTCGAATGCCTCCTGAGTCAGAGAACTAGTAATGAACAGAGAAGTGTCTTCCTTTTACCAATCCCTTAAAACCAGAAAGCGGCAGCATAGCGTCTGGAGTCGAACTAGGAACACTTTACACTGCTATTAAAAGCCTATTGTCTTATAATTTCTCAAAATAATATGTTTTGTTACTATAAACGTGGCGGTGCCGAATGCGTCCGGGGTCGATGCACTAAAATCGATTGCCGAAAATCAATTGAGATTATGATTGCAATACACAGCAAACGGCTAAAGACATAATCATTAGAAATAAAGTAGGTCGTTTCACAAATACCGCAGTCCATTAGTGCTCAATATCTCAAGCACGCAGTTCTTTGTTATTCTGCTGGAGCGTAGTAGCGTTGAGCGCTTTGCTTTAGATATTGGAAAACGGTAATGTACTCTGCGAGATTTAGTGCTGAGCGCCCGCCCCGACTCCGGCTCACACCCTCACACTGTCGTCGTCTGCAATTTAGGATTTTAAATTTTGATTTAAGACGGACTTCGTGCTTCGTGTCGAATTGTAGTGTAATATTGAATGTAGGCTCTATAATTCTGATTGTGGTTTTGTTTAAATACTGTGTTCTGTTGGTTTATAGTAATATCTATTGTAATGGGTATAATATTACAGAACCTATATAAACGCCTTTGCAATGTCAAGAATAACTATCTTATCTACGACATAAGTTTATTTGTAATTCTGGAGAAACTAATAGACCTGTTCTATATATCTCCATGGAATCTCCATCACTTCAAATGTACGTATGTAATATAGACATTTATTTCGAAAACTTAGTATTTTTGTCACAACGGACGGGAACTAATATCAAATCGTTACACTTCTTTTAAGTATAATGTGGCAATTTTGTAATTATTATGCTCCAATTAAAAAGATCGTGAGGTTCATTAGTTGCTAAAGAATGCCGCAGGGTTCTTTCGCTATCTTGAAAGCTCTCATCCCTCGCAAGAATTCTTAGAGCGGTCATTAGACCGACACTGGTACCAAATCTTTGCTCAATTTGCGACCACTAGCATAAATTGCCTCAGTTACTAGCGCCATTTTCAGACATTTTTATACTTCAAACTTTATTCACATAACGGTGCTAGTCCATTACATTAATGGCGAATAATTCATGTTATTAAAAATGTTTTACGTTTTCAAAGTGTCAAGGAAATGCTGGCTTTTTTAAAGCTGTCATTTCACTTCAACAAGACATAGACACGGTTTACGAGTACATTAAAGATAGACTTATTTTTGTATTGCAATACAATTAATAATTTAGAGCAGTATATTTTATTAATTTGAAAGTAGCAAATTTAAACAAAGTTTTGTATAAGTTGATTAACTAACGTTGATAAGAGTATTAAACATAAATTTGTATTGAAAAAGGTTTTTTAATAAATAAGCTTTTAGTAACGTCATTCTATTTTGCATATTCTTTTCCCAACCCTCCTTTTCATACATATTACATGGGTATTAAATAAAAGGGTTTTGTGAAAAGAACAATAATAAAAAACAACAAGTACTTAATGGGACGACCGCCATATTGGGTTTAGAATGATGTTTGTTTTGCTGCTAAATTTCATGATAAGATGCTAAAAGGTAAACGTGTTTGCAAAGCTTTAGCTTAATTTTTATATCTTAATAATAATCATACGAGCACGGCATAAAAAACTAGAACAAACTATATTTAAGACATAATTTCTTCAAAAGCAGAATATTATATAAAGATACGCGCAACATTACGTAAAGTTAGATTTCCATTCTAGCCGACACGACAATTAACTGACAGAAGCAGGACAGCGACAGCCATTAGTGCTGGTAGGAAAACTAAGGGAAATATCGTTACAAAGGAATTAGACCGCCCTCTCCCACGTAGCTTACAGGATAATTCCCACGTATGGGGAGAACATAAAAAATCTCGCCCCGCAAGCACCCACGTTAATTAACTATAGGGACGAAACTGGAATAAGCGTACGGGACAAAAGATGCCGGATAAAATCCTAAAAGGAAATAATCATAATTGTCGTGTGCCCAACACACAGTAGTAACTTTTCAAAATAGTGGAAAGACATGGCCACGTCGTACACATTATACTATTTCTATGTTATTCTTTTAAATGCTGGACAATTTGGGCCATAAATTGGTCACAATGTTTGTCAGATTTGGCTTCAGGAAAGAAAGCAAAAATTTAAAAAAAACACAATTTCATTAGCCCTACTGATAAAAAATAAAACACATTTATAATGTTTATGTGTAATAATATTACACATACAAATATAACATTTAATTGAAATTGAGTTGGAATAGCTGCCGTACGTATGAACTGAAATAAACTCTATGAGTTCCGTTTGCTTTACAGAAATGTTAATGTAATTATAACTAAAATTAATATATGTTAACGAAATTGTATACATATAAAATTCCCTGGAATGTAACAAATAAATTCGTATACCACGCAGCCACTTTGTAAGACAACTGTGTAAGCCCCAAAAAAATGTCCGAAGCACCAAAAAGTTTTTGTTACAATGGAAAAATTGTTCGGCATTTGTAATAACCATTTGGCGAATTTTCCCAACAGTTACATAAATGTTGAAAAAGAAAAAGTGTTTACTAGGTGAATATTACAATGATGCGAGTTCGCTCGAAATACGGCCGGGAATATGGGGAGTTTTTCAAACTATCGCTGCGGCCGTGACACAGGTGGCAGAAATGTGGCTCTGGTATAGATGGGGGTCGCACAGGGCTGGTCTAATCAATACCGACATTACTCGTATTGGTTCCTAACAATATTGTTAAGGCCAGTCACTTACATGTATTACTCCAGAAAGACTCAGATCACAAATATGTATTTAGTTGCTTACAAGTTTTATCACAAACTTTAGCTAGTAAAACACCGTAGAAAAAGATACGTGATTTGATAAAAACATTTTTATATTTCATTTTAAAATATATATTGCGAAAAGTTCACACTGTGTCAAATGTCACAAATGGACGGAAGTGGAACATTTTACTATTTCGAGCGGAAAATCGAAGTGTAGTTCTAGTTCTAAAATGTAGTTCTGCACTGAATTTATAGTTCAGAATAAAATTTTATTAACTGTATGTAAATGTAGTTAATACAATTTTCTTTATTTCTACTTTGATGACAGCTATCATTTCACCTTAAAAAGGACGGGTGGCGAAGAAAGGAATCATAAAATTTCAGGTGACGCCGTCCCTTCCATAAATTTATCGACAGCTCGTGGTAACAGGCCATAAGGATAATATTTATGAAGAAACATAGAGCGCTCACGAAATTCATTAGCTAATTATTTGATCTCCTAAGTTGACTGCGGCAACCTTCTTTGTATCTACTTACTGATAAAATGTTTTATTCACTAAGTAGAACACAAAATTATCTCGTGAAAGTTTTTGTATTTCCATTCCTTCCTATTGAATTTGTTTACTCATAATATGGTAAAATCAGTGAAGTAAAAATGCTTAAATATTGATATTATCGTCAATATCTGTCTTTTTCCTCGGCATGGTACTTCATACAGAATGGAGATCTACTTCTGATGTATTATTGTTTCAGGATGTTAATCTCCAACAAGTGAAAATTAATAACAGCGGTCAGTCACATAAGAACCGACCGAGCTCCACCGACTACGACGCTACGCTGCTACGAGCTTTTACGTGGGGATTTGGCGTATCATCGTATACAAGTAACCCGTTGATCTTGACGTACAACGCGTAAGGAGGGAGGCTAGGCGACGCGGTCGCTCAGTACATGTTTCAACTAGATGAATATCTTTATTATTATAGAGATATAACATCATTTATAAAGTTTTTTTCTTCCATTTTTCGCACTTACTTATCGGCGCCATCAAATTCGGTGCTAAGTGAACAATTATTTAGTGACAGCCGGCACGGAAGGCGACAAATCCGCAAAGCTGTTGCTCGTGAATATAATTGTCTTCTTCTTAATTTTGATTATTAGTAATTGTTGACTTTTTATAAGAACTGTACTATGTAAAGTACACCTCCGCCTCCGCCTCCGTTAACCTCCGCATCCGCGGAGGTGAACCTCTAGACCTCCGCATCCGCTTCTGCCTCCACTAAGATGGCCTTCATTACAACCCTAGTCCTAATGCGTGGATATTTTATCTGCCAGTTTTTCTACTAAATCGGTTTCAAAAGTTTATAAGTCAGTTACTTTTTCAAATCAATAACAAAACGTGAAATATATGTGGAGACATTTGCCAATAACCCCTGACACACCAATATCCTATACAAACTATGGAACTATACGGCCTAATTCAATTTCAAATGGACTGTACACGAGAAGCGCCAGTTTGGTATCCAACATGTACCGTTTAACATAGCTATCTGCAGTGAGTTGACACGTTTAATTGAACGCCTGTTCCAGACATTAGGACGCGACAACAGTTACTGACAAAGGGCGGGGAGGACCAACCGATCGCAGGTATCCCATCAAAAAACCACTCGTGTGATCGCAGGTTCGACGTGTAAAAGTAATTTTATTATCTACAGTTATTTCAACATGCTAGTACATATATTTATATACAATTATTTTGATATTAGTAGGAAATATTTGCATGATTTATATTAGACGTTTGAGATTGCGTTGTACTGGCAGGATTAGTAGCAACTAGTCAAGTAGGACTCTTGTCAAATCAGGAAAAATTTATAAAAATATAATATTTATATCATACATTGCTCTACCTTAGTAATGTTTTAAGTAGATATCCCGACAGGAGAAATTATATCTACTTGACAGGGCCTTCAACCCAGAACCTGCCTGAAAGCCCAAAATAACAAAGGCTGCACCATGCATTTATTCGTGTAAATAGTAGAAAATAATATATTCAATTCATCCAAATGTAGATATTCATGATGTACTCGTTTGCATTAACGTATACATACTCGTATTGGTTTAAACCACCCTCGTTATATCAATGGAGGCGAGTGTCAGGCTGGCATCCGGCGTGTAGCGTTTAACGGGCCTGTTTGCAAGTCGTAGCTTTTGATTGAACGCCTATTTCAGTATTTAGGATGCGACAGCAGTTATTGACAATGGACGAATAGAGTACGACCACACATATGCAGATACGTGGACATTTGACTCACCCTCTTGATATAGACAGGAGCGAGTGTCTCACTATCATGAAATACGTGAGCAGCGTTTAACATAAATGTATGTACGGCCTTAGCAGACACGTTAAAAACAACTTTATAAGTGTTAAGCACTGCTGTTTCTAAGTTTGAGTTAGTCATGGGTGTGGTAATGGAGACATACTTAAGTGAGGCGTTTTTAACTTTTAGGTAGCAATGCATCTATGGTTAACCTCAGGCAGGACAGTTATCCTATACTGTTTTTTTTTTGCTGTTATATTTTTATATCATTTGATACCCATACTGTCATGATAATAAAAATTTCGTCTCCCCCCCCCNNCCCCTTATATTTGTCCATGTGATTCAGCAAACTGAAACGATTCTAATGACATGTCATATATCCTAATCCGTCAAGCCGTTGGAGTTGTAACGCGTGCCAAATATATGAACATACATAAGTACAAACAAACATACATACGATCAAAAAACCTTACTCTCTTTCTGACTCAGTCGAGTAAAAAAGATAAACCGTCATTCTTCAATACTAATAGTAGCTAATTTACTGGGGTCCATAATTGAAGGGCTTTTCTATTTTTATGAGTTAACATTGACACCGGATAAACTGTTGACAATACAAATAAAGCACATTTGAGGAACGAAAACTAGTATTCATTTGAAGTACCCATTTCATGGGAACACAGAAGCGAATATCAAATGAATTCGCGTAACGTTTAATGGAGCTGTCTGCGAGTTGGTGCATTTAATTTAACGCTTGTTTCAGTCACTAGGATGCGACAACAGTTATTGACAATGCTTGAATATATTTGAATGTAGATTAAATGTTTAAAACTTTCTGAATTAATACGCGTTCCGATGTTATTTTGATATAATGATTTACTTTGTAAATAATAATTTCTGGGCTTATTAACAATCCCGAATTTTTACAATTATATATTGTGGTCGAAACAATTATAAAAATATTGCAGACAAGGCATTTACAATTTAAAGAACATTGTTTCGAAACATTAACTGGAGAAGCTGTCACGACAATGCGAACGGTGCGGGTTGATTTTTATTGTTCGGGTGCGAAATCTAAACTGAAGACCTCGGGCGCCGCAAATATTTTATAAAAAATATTTAAAGAAATATCACTCCTTCCGAATGTGACACGGCCAATAAATCCCATAATGGTGTCGTAAAATTTCGGCGGTATTATCTTGGGAAAAGCCGGCTATTTTACATTCACCTGCGAGGTTTCCCTCCGCATCCAATTTATGTTAGTGGGCACAAAACGAACGCTGACAAATGTGGAAATAAAATGAACATACGTTTTATCTCTACGCTCAGAGAGACGGTTTCCGCGCTCGCGGGTACTGTTCGGATCTCGTAGGGCTGGCAATAGGATTGCCAAATTATACCGATTGAGTCGGATTGTCCGATAATAATGTCGAGATCTCATTTTTATACAGAGTAAACATCGTGTAAATATAACACGCGTAGCAGAACTTCCAGTTTTAAAAATATTTTTTTAAGATTTTATATGCGTGCAATTATTTTAATGTAATAACAATGGTATTAACGTTCCTTAGTCTTCCATTTGGCATAAATAACCAAATACTAAAGGGAAATAGGTTCATAATGTTAACTATTTACAAGAGTAATAGGAAAGTTATTTGTGTCCCAATTGTTATTTTAGTATTTGGTAATCCTACACGGCAGGGCGCGGCACGAGGGGCGCGAGCGGTCGCCCGGACCTCTCCCCGGAGCGTCGGGCGACTTTCATAAGAATTCACGTACAGATTTCACTTTGATGAAGCTCCAGCGGGGCGTTACATCCGCTCGCCGAAAATCAGTCTCCTTTTACAAAACAAAAATTATATGTACCATCAATTTCTTTCAGGCTCTACGTGCGTCTTTGATACTGCATTCGACTTACTCAGTCACATCTGTAAATATTTCGAGTTCAGATTCAATTATTCACTTACTTTCCGCAACAGCTTCTTTTTAGATTTGAAATAAAAAGAAAAGCAGACATTTCATAAAACCACTTTAACTGGACCTTTTAAGAGACAAAAAAAATAATAAAACCACGGATTTCCGTGGGATACCTCAAGTTGCGGAAAGCGGCTACAGTTCGTAGCTGGCATTTATTATGGAAACGTCTTAAAAGCGTCCCTGGACTTCCCAACCACTCCCCTTAGTAGTTCTTACTTAGATACGGTACGCTACGGCGGCGGACGAAACTAAGTGGAACTTTTCCCAGGTTGTCGTACATAAAAAGAATTTTTAAAGATACTTCCAGTAGCAACTCGACAAACAACGCTTTTAAAACGTTGCTTGATAAAATTTGTTTATATTTTCGAAACTTTCAAATAATTGCCATGTACACAATACGTTCACGTGTAAGTAACAACGTAGGAAAATAGTATGGCTAATTACTCATTAAAAAGCTCCTTGTTTTGTTTATGTATGAAACACGATATTACATTATCATAAAGCACTTCAGAGAAAGGTTGACGGGAGACATGATAATATTATGTTCTTAATTTACAACAGTTAGAGAGATAATGAGAAGCACTGAGCGGCATTTAATACAGGTGTGCGAGGGAACATAACCCTCATATGAATATACATATATGTACGTATAATGTGTACAAGTATGGAAGTTATACTGTTGTATAACTCGTAACAAAGCGCGCAACTGATAACCAGACGTGTCGTAAAACTGCGAGTACTTGCCACCTACAAGTTTTGTTTCAGCTAAACTTTGAGAGCGTAGATAAAACGTTTGATATTTACTCAATACCTATTGTTTACTACAGCAATAAAATGATAAAGAGCTCGAATACAGTTGCAGTTAACTTTTCACGTAGGGGGAGGTTACTGAAAATTGGTCGTTTAAAACGTTTTAAATTTGTGTACCTTTAAATCTACTGGCAATCTATGAATACAGACCGTCCACTAGACAATCACAGGTAGTCGGACAAGCTCCCAGGAGCGGTCGGTTAATGGTTAGGCAAAAATCTGCTGCCAAAAAAATACGTGTACCAAACATTTTCATGCCTCAAAATATCTGACGATATATTGTATTTATTTAATTCAATTCTGTAGTGAAATAACATAACAATTGTTTTGATTTTAAAAGTTATATAGGTATAAATCAATACGAGATTTTTATTATATCGACTTTTAACTTAGTGTTGTCATAATTCTTGTACTGTATTCTTCATCGGTTATAAGTCCTTTAAACGACGTAGTCGACTTATTCATTACCTTTAGTTTTGTCTAGTAATAATAAGTTCCTCTACGGAATGACGGCAATAGAAACCCAAGTGTAAAGTAATCTGTAGCTTATTAATTTCATAAGTTAATTAACATATTGTGTTTATGTAAAGAAACAAAAAAAAACTTTGAATTATTATAGTCGCGAGCAACCATACAAGGAAATAGAAGCTGTTGAGTTGGTTCATAAATATAAATAAATATTACACGTAATGAGTAACCTCATTACGTGTAATATTACCTCTACGTTAAATACAAACATACACATTTAATATAACATTAAAGAAGAATCCTATTTTTGGCCACGCCGAGAATAGAAAAGGTTTATCTTCAAACACGCGTAATTAAATACGCGCCCACGGGCTGTTATTAATACGGTATCATATAATTTAAAGTACCTAAATGTTAAGACAACAAATTTAATTTTCAGAACTTTTTTAAGAAATTGATGAATATGAAATATGAAGCCTTCGCTCGTACACATCTTTTACATTAAATTTAATAACTTTTACATTAGATTTATTTCTGAGTTAACGTCTTTTTATATTTATTCAAAGCAGTATACTATACGCTCGTACGATAGTTACATTACATATAAATTTTGTTAAGATCTCCTTAGCAGTGACCGGAATTTCTTGGGACTAATGCAATTAATTTATTTTATTATTACAAATAAAAAACAATAACAATATAAAAATAAAACAATCCGATATTATAATTTCACGCTGTACAATTTCAGAATCGAAACGAGAAATAAACAGTCGAACATATTTTTTTCTCGACTACAAGAACCTAATGCAACTGTAACGTGTAATCTGAGCACCTAACTATCATCTTACTTATCAATAAAGTAGTCAATGATCTGAAAGATGTAAATATGCACAAAAATAAAAGAGTAACAAAATTTCTTTTCAACAAGTTATGTAATCGCGTTCCAAGAAATATTTCTATTGGAGTTTTTTCTGCATTGATTAACTGTAAAAACACAAAAGTGCTTGAACGGCCGGGCAGCTATTTCCCATAGTCCCCGAGTAATTACGGCGGACGGCTCGCAGGCCATCGGGCCGCGTAGCACGACGCCTCGCGGCTCCGTATCAGACGCCTACGACTTCTACGAGCTTTTATATTTTAAATATCATATACAACAAAGTAAATAAATCTTAAGTGCCAAAAAAAAAAGCATTACAATGATAGGCACATCTTTCTGGATAAGACCTATACAATACCATACTATACCTATGTAAATCCAATGTATTTACGGAAGATGTTTTTACCCTTTATTTATGTTTACATCAATAAACGAGTATTATTCCGCAGACCGAGATTTTTATTTTCTACTTAAACATATTTCACTATTTATTGCCAGCGAGGTTTTTCTTCACTGATTTATTGAAACAACACAAAGAGCTTAAGCGGCCAGTAAGCTATTTCCCATACTCCCAGAGTAATTACACGGAACGGTTCACAGCCGGCGGGGACGGACGCGGGGCACGTTGGATACATCGTTACCAGTCATCTAGTCTTTATAACGACAATAATTTCGTTTCCCATAATATTTTATACACTATCCATAATATGTATGTCAAAATGCGACAATCATTCAACGTAATAATGCAAAAGTGGTTCAACGGTCGTAAGCTATTTCCCATAGTCCCAGAGTAATTACACGCGGCGGCTCACGAGCCTTGGGACCGGTAATGCTTTGCAGACTTATCTCACCTAAAGTTTACTTTAGCATGAAAATGAAATTCAAGTTAATTAATATACGCTGATGAATTATTACTACCGTAAACGAAGTACTGTTTAGAATAGGCACTATACTAGTACGTATAAATCGATAATATACTTTAAAATGAGTAAGAAATTTACTTAAGATTAAGTAGTGCGCTACATATATTAGGTACTTAACAATACATGCTACTTTATGTGAGACAGTCTAACAACATAGTAGCGATACTAAAGAGATGTTAAGATGAATGTACTCTTACATGGATGAATTATATTACTCCTTAGGAAATAGGCTGGATATAACATTTACACATGAGACAACAATAGAACTTTCTCGTAGTAGTAAAATTGAAGATCCTTAATTGGAGTGTCTGCACTGAGAATTAAATAGCAAACATACGCTAAAGTAAACCGTAATAAAAGCGCATATGTGCGTTTCAATTAGGGCACATTTAAATAATTTTAATTAAACAAAACGCGGACTAAGCTCTGCTATGGATAAAGCGAAGGAGTATGTAGTATACGTATTTGAATTATGCTATTCGTACAAGTCAGCGATGCATGTGAATTATATTTAATACGAGAATTCGCACGCGGATTCCCTCGCGTACAATACTTCAGTAGGAATATTGTGGGTACATTGTTCCTCAAATTGTATGCAAGAAACATAGATATAATTTGAGAAAAACAGTCCATGATACTGTATTTAGAGTCTTCTAGCTTTGCGTGGTTGTTTCGCCAAAATAGGTTCGAAATTGTTTTTTTTTTTCTGTTCCTAGGAAAGGAAAGTTCTCAATAACGTCTAAGTTCTACACATAGAAAATTGCAGTAGTATTTAAATCATTGACGAAATCTTCAATATTATTCATTAAGTCAACCAACCAAAGTGTAAGGTTAAAAATCCGCATAGTTCATTGCGAAAGGCGAGAAAACTTGATAGATGATCCCTACGTTACTATCAACAAGCTATTCATATAGCAGACTGTAGGACATACTACTGGCGTATGGTGCCGGTTAATGAAGCCGTAACGGAACAAGGAGAGGCAAACTGACACCGTTGTGCACCCGTCGCAGCTGCTGTTATTATCATGAGCGCCATTTTACGGCCAAAATTATCATACATGCCCCGGAGCCAAATGCTTGAAGAACAAATAGGTCTTTATAGACTAAATAATACATGTAATAAAGTTTGGAACGCTTTACTTAACCGTATTAATTAGGTGTCATTTTACAAAACAAACAATAAAATCCGAATAGAGCGTTTCAACCATTATTTATTTATGTATACTTTTAAAAGTATAAAATTACAATATTTGTTCATTGAAACTAAATTAAGTTATTTATATGATTAATTCAATTTATCAAAGATTAATTAGATGTCTGATTTAAAAATGAAATAAAATGTAATATATTCGTAAATAAATACGTATTTACCTGTAGATGTAGAGGTTCGGTAGCGTGAAATTCCCTTCAAAATAATATAAAATAGATCACAAACAAATTATGGGTTATCTAAATGAGCCTGGCTTCTTCTTGTGAAGAATTTGAAATTATTGAAGTTTGTTATTACTGCAAACAACGCAAATTTTAAGCTATTATGTTTACTTAACAGTATAGGATAACTGAACATGTACACAAGTACTTGAGATGAAATACTCTAGAAAGTTGTACGCGTATAATAACTGCATGATATATAAATAAATAATAAGAGCAACTTTATTAAAATATCGTTTCAAAGAGGTTTATATTATTTTTATTGAGTGAGTTTCGTGAGCAGAGTGAGAAAAATATTTACTCTAAAATAACAGCTTGTTGTGAAACTGAAAACTAGAAGCGAGAAAAGCTTCTGGTTCAATGCCTTTATTTTCATAGAAGTCACTGGCATATATGCTTTTTCATTGCATGGCCCGTCTTCGTTTAAATAAGCGTTAATTTGATATAGTATAAGAAGTAAGAATTTTTGAATCTTTAAAAATTATATCGACGAAGTCGCGATGCAGGGCAGAAAGTGATTAAATTAGGATCAAGATTAATGAGGATTTATTGTCCTTAGTCATCTTAAATGATTTGTCCAGTCTATAGTATAGAGAAATTCAAATGTCCCTGTAGTTTATTCATTAAAAAGAACGCATGCTTTAGAATTTACATCACAAAGAAGAGACGATTTTAAAATTTTGTAGAAAAAGCTCCATAATAGGTGTTCGTACGCTGCCGGGCAAAAGCGAATGACACAACGGGGAATAACTAAAAAGCAGATTCAGATCACGGCGCCATGTTAAGCAGTGAACGAGTTCGATATTCGACTGATGGCCCCCGTGCCGCTCGCCACAGCCCGTACTTATAATCTAATATTCGCAATTTACGAGGATCGCAGAAGGGGCCCACTGGGAGCTATAGCACTGTCATCACGCCGGCGTACCTGCCGGTTGCACTCACCTGTACGTTGAGTCTATCGTTGTAGCTTATTACGCTTTTTGCGAGGTCAAAGGTAGTGGTGCCGTTGAGAATAACGTTTATTTTTTATGGAGCTGCCAAGCTCCATAAAAATTCAGACAAATTTAACTTAAGCCGTCTTTAAACACATTTTTGTGACTTAAATAGCGAGATAAATTTTATAAATGTTGTGTAATTTTAATAAATTGAGAATTATTAACCCTGTATAATATAAGACCATTTAATTAATCATAATCAATATTCCGCTACTAAATGTATGCTGTACCAACATTGGAAAACGACGTATTTAGATAGCAAAAAAAATACAAGTTGCAATATACTTGAAATAAGGTGAATGAGAAACATGGTGAATAAGTAAAAATGGAAAAAAATGTATTAGGATTTTTAAGATATTTCATACTTTGTTTTACATGAATATGCAAAATTAAAAAAGAAAACCTAGAATATTTTTCGTGTTGTTTAGATCTATTTAACATTCGCTCTCTTATAAAATTGTGCAAACAAATTAAGTCGTTGGCATATTATGAAAAACAAGACAAAGACACGATCTTAAGTTGGTAATGTAATTTTATTTTTAGTTCATCTGTATCAAGGGTACTGTCAATTATATAAAAATGTTTTATTTATCATTGGAAAACCATAATAAGTATAAATACAATCGTAGACAACGTTTTTAGGCATAAATACAGAGATAATACTGTGAAAGAGCAATACAATAAGAGATGTGACAGAGGGCGACATATTAACTCAAATTTAAATCCGGAACGTGAGGAGTCAGCAGTGTATTACGTGACCGTTAATAGCATTCAGGCGGCCGGGCGGACT
>MOOZ01000092.1:1077880-1100040 GCA_002930495.1 Cecropterus lyciades | reverse complement strand
TGTTCGCAGACTAGCACCTCGGCCCGAATCGTTACTTCGAGCCTGGGGCGGGGAAAGATCTATAAATTACTGGAACGACAACTCGTTCCGTGCCAGATAACGCTACGCCGCAAAACAATGCCCCGGACGAATGCCTCAATCGTTAGCAGGGAAAATCGTATATCTTTATGAACTGTTTAGTTTACTTCGAGGATTCCGAATTATCTCGAACGGGTATAGTTACTATGTCTTTTGTCTGGTCGTGTCTTATCAAATGTGAGAAATAAAATTATTATCACTTGTTCAAGATCGTCACAATATAAGACTCCAGAGTTTATCAAAATATGTAAGCGCACTTTGTTTATAGGATTTAATGACTTCATTCAAAATACACTTTGGAATGTTAGTCACGACGGTATATACCCTTTTGAAGTTTTTATTAGTTTATGAGCGAATTCAGAAAAGCGAGAAGTGTACTGCAACACAAGACTATCTCCAATTTGTTTCGCGTTCAAAGGCGAACGTTTCTAAACTTCCAATAATTTAATAAAGAAAGTTTATTGGAGTTAGGGAAGCGTGCGTGGCTGGCACGCTCGCCGCAAAAAGCCGAAAACTTTGATTCAATTAAAACAGAAAGTTATACGAAGAAGTTAAGAGCGCGGTCAAAGCGCTCGTTGCGATGACGCGCGGAGCGGCGCTGGATGCTCCTGCGACCGGCGACCGGGGACCGGCGTCCTTGCGGCCCGCCGCACGCCACCGCCACTAAATCAAAAGTTAAGCCGCACGCCGTGCGCGCCATTCCGTTACTGAATATCAATGCGGATTCATTATGGCTCGTTTTGATTTAGGAAATTTATTTTCTTTTTATTTTAATTTTATGAACGAATTTATGAATTTTTATGAAAATTCACACTGGACAGATTTTATAGACAAAAAAAGGTGTCGGATCCGATGGGACACGACCGTGTTGCCTGCGAAAGCCACTGGTGGGGAATAAGGGGTGACGAGCATTGTTATGCAAATTGAGGTCGTTATTTCGCTACGAGTGAGGAAAGAGCGCGACAGCGACCGCCCTACTGCGCCCCGCGAGCTCCACCGCCCGCGCACCGCAACGCGGAAGACGCTTTGCATAATTGGTAATACAAGTACCTACATAGGTAGAGTCCTACTGTCCCTGTGCGTATCCGGTACGCCAGCGCTGCTATTGAAATTCGCCGGGATACTGTCGCCAGTACTTGCGACGAAGTTTCGCTAATACTATTAAACTTAAGTATTACATCACATTCCCCGAACGTTTGCTTAAAATTAACCAACTAACATAGTCGTATTTCAATAAGAGTTAGCAAGTTACCTTGTGGACTACTTTAGGTTGCATTCCTATTATATAATATGAGTGATATTTATATTCTTGGACGGTAATGGCCTCATAAAGTCAAATGGGCTAACTGCTTGAATAAAATAAAAATTCCAAATAATGAAATATGATGTATTTTTTTATTATTGGTTTATGAAACTTACTGTCATAAAAATATTGCATACAAGAAAAACGTGATTAATTAATCCTTTCCGTAGTTTTTCCAATAAGTCGATGGTGATTTCCCTGTGATATCGCGCACAGGCTATAATAAAGCGGATCCTCATAAAGCCGTAATCGGGGTAAGCCCCGTAGGAGATCATATTTCATAACGTAATCGGCGAATTTTTCCTCTCCGGCTAAAAATTACTAAAGTTGTAGCCATCATATTCATATTTTCAGCCAAATTATCCAATATAATAAGTTTTAAAAGAGTAAGAGACGAGTTTTAAAAGGAAAAGTTCCGCGAAAGCACGTAATGGCTCATCCCGCTCACGATTCCTTCGCCCGAGGCGGAACTGGCGGACCGGCAGCGTCAAATAAGTTTCTAATTGCTTATATTACCAAGTTATATTCGCTCTTGAAAGTAATTAAGTCGGGAAGTTAAAACCACATTCACGTATTTCACAGAACTTAACCGGGATTTTTCATATCTTCCACTCGTAACTTAATAGGTATTGAAAGTGTTGCGAGTTAACGCGTTCTTGTTGCGCACATTTTGTTAAAAAGAAAAGGGAATTCTTTGTTATAACCCATTCGCAAAGGTTAGGCACTTCCCGAACCATTGAGCTTAAAGCGCGATAAGCATCCACGTGGAAACGTCACAAGAAAAATCCTCTATTTTTGACACAAGGTTGTTAAAAAAGTGACAAAATGTTCTCGTAGCTATGCTTTAACTCCATGCCTATGCGAAAATAAAATTACGTGGTATATGTATAATTTATATAGTATAATATAATTAAAAGAAGCGGACGTCAAATCAGAGAGTAACCCGTATAGGATGTAATTTCAAAGAAAATTTGGATTTTTGTTTAGTAAAACCGCTTACCATCGGGTGGGCTGCATTCGTTTGCTACTTTGACCTATTAAAAAATTGATATGTTTAAAGATAAACTGGTAGACCTATTGATGGTTAAGGATAAGGTAGAAGAAATCTTTTTGGTTCGACTCCGGAAGCACCACCGTTACAGCCATCAGTATTCTGCTGATATTGGGCAGAAATGCACAATGCATAACAATGCACTGCTGAGTTCTGGGGTGAAGGGTGTGGTTAGCGAGCTATATTCATCCGAGGCGTTCCAACTTAGTCCTTATAGGTGGCAACGCATCTGTAGCTAAGCTCTAATAAGACTGATCTTAACTGGGGTTGATTACAGATGTTAGATTCCAGGGGCGGCGGTGGCCACTTATCATTAGGTGGTTTGCATGCTCGTTTGCTACTTCCACATTATAAAAAACTAGCAGATCCCCGCGGTCCAGCAAACTCAACATGAACGGTCCTGCTGTTTCAGAATTTTATCATTCCCCCCCCCCCAAGGTCACCATTGTTTAGGTACTTAATTCTTACTACATTATTTTCTATATAACATAAAATTTGGTCCTAGCATTTCTGAAATTTTACAAATGCCCTTAATTTACTTAAAACCGAATGTTAAAATGTTTACCAATTTTAACGAAATATTTATTAAATCAACTACTAAGTAGTTAAAATTTACGAATGCACCCTGAGCTAAATATGTCTTAACTTTCCAAAATTCCGAATTTGAGAACGTAAAATAAGCAAACTAATGTAGGCACTGCAGTCTCTCTTGTTTTACTTCCCCGCTTTACATCTGCACGTGTGGATAAATATATAAATAGATAATGGTAGAACTCTTCGTTCGCGAGTAAGACTCGCACCTGGACAGTTTTTTCTTCTCTGTTTACATTTTTGTACATATGTACATCTATTTACATTTTATTGCTTTAGTAAATAAAATTTTGAAGATTTTAAAGAGTAAATGTCTCTTAAAATATGCTACTTAAAACGTCCATGACTGGAATTGTTTCAATGTTCAAAATTTTAAAAAAGAAAGAGTTCTATTGCAGTCTACAACTTTAGTTATTTTTTACATTCTTTTACTTTTACATTTTATGTATACTTTATTTATGAAAATGCATCACTGTAGACTATGTTAACAGTGGTAATTGTAGGTGGCAATAAAACATATTGATTTTCATGTGATCCTACTCAAGAAAGGACGACATTTAGAAGGCCATTTGCCCATGAGAAAAGCACTTTTTTCGTAGGTCGATGCCATCGAGAAAGTTTGTCCCTGAGATTTATTTATTGTAATAGCAAACTATATCTTCACAGGAAATGGTAACCTTTTAAAAGATATAGCCAAATTCGTCGGTATCATCTAGTTCCGCGGAGCATGCGAGAGTTGTCCGGCCGCGGGGCCGGTGAAGATTGTTGCTACAATCACGTTGTCACATGGTCCAATGTTATACCAAAAGTATTGTGATATTACACACATATTAGAAGGGCTTAAATTTCTCAATAGTATAATGGGAGTACTAACTTTCAATTTTAATTCGTGAGATGGCAAGCCGGCAGGATTGAGGGAATTTAAAAATTCTTGTGGGTAGTGCGGTATAGTACTATCTTCGACATTACACACGCTGTCAATCGATTTGTAACATTTAAAATCATCGGGTATTTTGTTCATAATAATTTTGTTTATCTCATTTACTGACTCGTTTCTCGCTGATAATATATAGCTCTTGAACTAAACCAGGCCTACGCTACGGCTGATTTGCGAGGGGCTACACTGGCCATTGCGCGGCGGTGTTTATCTTCTTAAATTCGTAATATCAGAATGTAATTTCCGATTTAAGTAATTCAAAAAGTTATCTACAGGTATTGAAACAGTTTTGTATCTGAAACTTTATTTGGATAAGGATTAATACGGAAGTATGGTTATCATAGCCTGATTATGGACAGCTTTTTTTATTAATTTTTAAAATGTAAAAAGTGGTTGTAATGACATAACTACAATATCTGGACATATAGCATCGCGAAGTTTTATGTAGATATTGATATGTGGTCTAATGCCTATAGTTTTCGCAGCGTACGCGACGAAAATAATTTTTTAAGATTTTTTTTACATCTTGGTTCACATTACTGAAGTTTAGCAAGGATCCCTTATTTTTTCTAGTAATAAATATAGCCTATGTTACTTTGAAATAATGTAGAATTCTAATGGTAAATGAATTTTTAAAATTGGTTCAGTATTTTTTGAGTATATTAATTACAAACATACAAAAATCCAAAAATACAAAGTTAATTATAATTATAATTTTAGTATAGAAGATGAACAGGCGGTCGTGTGACGCGGGGCAGTGGGGACGGACTTGCCGTAGGCATCTCAAGGAAAGAAAGCTGGCTCGCAGAGCTTAAAATGTTTCGCTGCTAATTACTTCTAACGACGATATCTCAAAAACTATATTCATCGGATTGATAGTGGCAAAGGGCAAAGGTGCCTAGCTTTGCCTAAAGAAAATAGCTTTGAAAATAACGAAATGTTTTGTTTTAATTAAAAATTTGAACATAAAAGTGATTATTGTAAGTTAGCCGTAAGAGATAGAGATATGCTGTCGCGGAAATATTTGTAGCATTTATATAGATTTTGAATTCGTAAGTACATTACTCAACTGTATCTTTGCTAGTTTACGCGGCGTTCGCGTGGAAAGCTCCCAGTTGGCAGATTTTTGCGACCTTTTCAACATTTATCGCCGTATTTCTGCTAATTTACATCAAAGTATAATACATTATATCCCTAAACCTTCCTCAGAAATCACTCCTTTGGTAGTTTTCGAGTTTATCGCTTTCAGACAGACAGCAAGACGCGGCCAGAGGACTTCTTTTTATAATATTTATTATAGATGTCTCCCAGTGTCGAAAGTGCAGTGCAGCGCTTGACAGGCAGAAATAGGTGTCTCAGTGGTATTATTATTCGAACCACGCAGAGACCTACCAATTTAATATGCTTTGTGACCTCTGCATCAAGATGATGTTTACGTTTGTTTTTCTTGTAAAGTTTGACACATAACTTTTTATGACTGAATTCTGATGGGTAGAAGAGTTTAAATAAAAATATTCCTACACTTGATTTACGAGTTTATATATAATATATTGTACTTAAGATTTTTTCTCCCATTTTGGCTTTTACCGCGTGTTGTTAACGTTTGTCATAATACAAAAGAGGTAATGTATTTATTTAATCTCAAAAGATAACTATTTTTATATTTCTTACGAGAATAAGAAATAGTGTTAAAATAGAAAACTAAATCGTTTTGTTATTTTGATCCGCATAATGTATCGAGGTTGAAGGAAAACCTCCTGGAAAATCCAGCTTTAGCAATTAAGCGTCTTAACCTATAATACTACAAAATACTTTATTAAATTTCAATTTTAGTGACCATGATACAAATTGTGGGGACATCCTTTTAAGTAAAGATTTACCTGTGCCAGGATGCCCCGCTCTTCCATATCTATAGACAATTATACAAAAATGGAAAAGCAAGACATAAAGAATATTTCATTTTAATAATATATTATTTTACCTAAAAATAATGGAAATATCTGTTTGTGTGTATGCGTGCGTACGTACATGCGTGCATGTGTGTGTGTGTGCCTTTGTGTATGCGTATTAAGAATTGACGCGTGTTAGAAGAGCTTCGTTTTAATGGTAATTCAATGTTTTTATCCAATTAAATATTTTTGTTGTCGTAATATACTAGTCTTTGTCATATATTTTATTAACATTTACTAAACTATTAATAACAACGGTTTTAAAACAAAACTTCATGAAATAAGTCTCTTCAACTAAATTAAGAAAAGTGTAATTTATACGTTTCAAAGTAATTTTACAGAGAAACAATACTGTTCGCACTTTTCTATTTCTTTTAGCGATGTAGCGGAGCGGAAAGGTATCGTTAACGCTATTACTTTTGCGACTGTATCCATTCTTGGAAAACAGAAAGAGTGTAAACGTATTTTAAGAAAACAGAAGAATAAATTTAATAACAAAAAAGGTTATTCAATAACCACTTACCGGAAAGTTCGCACAAACACGGTATAAAGGGAAGAAACGGGAAAGAAGTGAGGGTGGCAGACGCTTAAATTCAAGAGATATGAAGGAAATGTGTGCGATATTCTTCTTTTCAAGTTGGCAATAACGCGGTGGATATGGAGCGTGCTCGTGGCGTTACTGTGGCAGTAAATTAAGTAGCTACCTACAAAACAGGGGGTTTGGCCGCCGCTATCAGATCATTCGCTGTCCAACATTTCCACCTTAAGTGCTTCCAACTTTCCAGTATGCTATTTATTATCTGTACTCAACAGAAGCACGTTTTAAAATACAGTAGAAACAAACAAAATTTACAAGTTTATTAGTTCGACACCAGTCTGTTTAGGACTAAGATACTATGATACCTACAACCCTTAACGAAAACAAACTTAAAATACCCTCAGAATAACAGCGCCTGGAAAAATTTAGCGACCCATGGTAATTCGGAAAAAGAATTTCTAGAGAGAAAATAAAGAAGGCCAACTTTTGTATATCGGTGTGCGAGTGTTTACGAGGCAGGGCCCCGAAATAAACAAACCGACGGTAAAGCACAAAGGCCAGGTTCTGAAAATGGCCGCCCATTCTGTTTCACCGCCAATGAACAAGGAATTATTGGAACGTTTTTAGCAAATGATTAAGCGCTTTATATATATGTAATACAATTGTACAATAAACATTTGTAAATGTAACATTTTTTACTATTGTTAACTTCCAAAAAGAACATTTACGTGAACCGAAGATATACTTATTAATCTGCATGAAGATACGTAGGCTTGTCTATATATTGGTGACGTTATCAATCGAGAACGGCTGGATTGATTTCGCTATCTTTTTTTGTTGTGTTTGTTATTATTAAAAGCTTCTTGTAAAAGAAGTAAATAGAAAATATGCGCAAAGCTTAAAAAAAATATGAGAACAAAACAAAATTCATAGTCACGAGTGGGCAGGTCTGTCGGGTCACCTAGTATTGTATAAATTACACAATGTGTAATAAATTGAGCATAAATAATGTATGATTTACAAATTTCGAAAATTACCTAAAAGGACACACAATTATTGGGTACGGTTTAGCCAGTCGTACGTGAGAGAGAATTGCGGACGTTGGAACGGACGCCGGGCCGGATACAAATTAAAACATTAACAATAGGTAATTCCCACGATAACGAGCGGCTCGGACCATTGTCACCCGACTATGAAACTGGATTATTATATTTCAAAATTACGATAGTGTATCCACACACCCACAAATACAATTAATGGAACAATAATTTAATGCGCAACGCGTGCGAACGATAATTTACTGCAGTTTTATCGTATTACAATAACCAATACGCTTGCAGTGGAAAATACGATTTTACAAATAATTATTGCTGATATTGTTAGAGGTCCTATAAATTACGGATGGTTAATTTTAAAAAATCCCACAATTATACCGTACATATAAACAATGCAAAAATTTAATTTTGCCGAAAACTTACTAAAAGTTTCTTAGTCTTAATACTACTACGTTTTTAATTTTTCATTCCTGTCGATAAATATAGTTTTGACAATTAAAAAAGCTTAAAGTTATAGAAATTTTTGAAAGATCTTCTATTAAAAATATTCGAGACTTCAATTCAGGCGAAGATATTAAATTTTCAAACCATTAAGACTGCTAATGTTACGCGAAATATACGCGTTGACTATAACTTTTTCAGAACACTTAAAACTAATGAAATAAAGTAAGAAACTGTAAGTGGAAAGAGAATGTGTACCCATAAAAAATGTTCAGTAGGGACACGCGCTAATGAGCGGACATAAAGCGTGACGTCGTAAAAGCAGCGCATTAAGCGCTCTCTGCCAGAAACTGTCTGTAATCTATTCGGAGCAATTTTAATTAGCATTCTACCAATACTAAAACGAGGATAAAATCTTGCTCAAATGTTCAAAGCTATACATGTTTGTAAAACATCTCTCGTTTTTTTGGTGAACCGAGATACAATCAGACCATTAAGACTTATATTTACGAACTTGAAATCTATATCGAAAAGATTTTAAGATAAGGTTTCAGATAACATGTAGAGATTTAAAATTTTCTTTTTCAATAGTTTACACGCTGCTATTAAATATACTGGGTACACAAATATTCAGATACAGGCTTAACATATATATTAAACATTTTCATCTTTCAAATTATTTTTTTAATTTTTCAGTTTTCAGTAACCAAATAGCGTAAAACGAAACTTATTTCCGTTATGACACGTCTTTTCCGTATGTTCGTATGGTATCAAATTACTACTATTCATGTTACGCGTTGGTGAATGTAAAATTTAGTTTATAATTTTGTTTAAATACGGTCGTATTTCAAACACAATGATGGGTATAATAATAATTATGTGCAATAAAAACAGTTACAAGGTGTTATATTCAGTCTATAAAAATAGAGCTGCCAGCTCAAAAATGAGGTAACAAAAATTACAATGGACACTACTTAATTCACTATACAACATTGGATTAGTTTTTAAATATGATAGACTAGCTTTTACCCGTGGCTCCACCCGCTTCGGTCTTCGGATGAAGAGTATCCTGTGTTAATCCCAGTCATAAACTATACTGTGCCAAATTTTAGCTACATCGGATCAGATGATTTTACACGAAAGAGTGAATAAACATAGATCCTCACAAACTTTCGCTTTTATAATATTAGTATGGAGCGTACGATTAAAAATTGTTATTATATGTATTTTTTAAATTTAATTTATATTTTCGTCTCCTAATCCATTTTTTTACTACGCGGTGGCATATTCCTCGCAAAAACTAGACAGGTGATAAAACTTATAAATTAATATTGATTGTAATAAGTGGTGATACTTCATATGCTGGATATTCTCTAATAAATGCTACTTTGAGTTTGAGATCATAGAAAGAATATTGCTTTTAGTTCCCATTTTGCTGTCGATCAACTGTACTATCGCGCGAATATGAAAGTACAAATTTGCTGTATGTAGCTTTTCATTTAATTTAGAATAAGTTAAGAAAATTAATTAATATACTTAATTATTACACTCAACTCTCCGTTTAAGTATTTTCGAAATGTTAAGCCAACTACGGAAACCAGGATCCTCGCTTGCCAATACTTAAATAAACTTTTCGCTGTGTAAACTTTTAAAGTTCTGCGGATGGAAATTTATGAGGAATAATAATTGTTGGCCGATGATTCGGCTTTTTGTTAAGCGTCTTAAGTTTTATTTTTCTTAAACTATTCATGTCATGTCAGAACCTTGTATGTATAATTTAACGGTAAATATTGATGTTAATATATTATACAAACTAATATTAATATGATATAGGTATATATTAAATCTGCAATTTAAAACCGTTTCACATTTTAAATTCTATTTTGGCGCACTTCCTAAAAATCTCAAAGAACATGGATATATAGCCTTACTTTCACATAATTATATTATCACATGGAACACCAATGTTATTAGTTATCCAATACATAAAACGTGTTTACCACTTCCTCCCCTTAAACAAATTTATTTATCGTAGTACCTACATGTGTTAATTACGCATAAATGATGACCTATGACTGGGCAATAAAAGCTAATACTCTATTGCAGCGCGGTAGCGCAAGAGCAATAAAGACTTTTTGCTTTAAGGCCGTGTCGTTGTTAGAGGCTAGAATTGCTGCTTTGCAAGAGCGAGGCCACTTTATAATACCACTAGTGGAACATTTCCTCCACGTACGTAACGTAGAGGAAATGTTCATGTATTTTTCAGCCTTAGCACATCGTTACTAAAAGAGCCGCGTTTAATATAGTCGGGCAATTTAAAGTGTTTCCACAGACGAGAGAAATGTTTGACGCAGCTAATTTTATGTCTTATTTTCTTTTATATGAAACAATAATAAGAAAATGTATATCGACTGTTATTAAATAAATAATGCATGAATGTTGGGCGATACAAAGTCAAAAGTTTTTAAAGAGTTAGCTCATCTTTCTGCAGATTGAGAATATAACCGATAATTTAAAAATCTACAAATACTTCTGAAGTTTCTTTGGAAAAACAATAACGTGATTTAGTTTGATACCGAACTGTACAGTTTGTTTCAAGAAGTCCATGTTAACTGAAATTATTCCTGACCACAATGTGTAATGTAATAATTTCACAACGCGTAGTAACGCGTAGAATTCATGATATCATATATGTGTACCAAAGTAATTTTATCGGCTGTATCGAGCAGAGATCCGATTAAGGTCATATTTTAAAGTTTAACCGTGTCGCAGTACACAACACCGTACTTCATCTGCCTAATATATCTAGCTTAGCATAGATTTGTATTCATCATTGTCAGGAGCTAATGCAAGCTTAATAACGAACGGCGCGACACAACATAGCTCATGTCCAGTACATCAAATTAGTGCACCCCAATGTGTTGTACGACACAGTGCATTTGTAGCCTTCACTCGATGCCAGCAATATCGCACAGCGAGGCGAGGACGGCGGCTATACCAAGAGTAACAAGAGGTTAGATAATAAACCACGTCGTATCTCTGCTCACTAAATCTCTCTGGGCATGATAGCCCCACAATCGCTTTCATAGTGGCTCTTGTTTCACGCACCGCCTGCGGTTGCCTCGCTATAATAATAAAATTGTGCTTCGGAATATTTTAAAACAGAAAATTCTAGCTTTTTTATTCAAGGTATCGAACAATTTGAAAAAAAAAAAAGCTTTTCATTGTCATTTTCATTCGTGCTCATGCAATGCTTTAAATTTAAACTTTAAAAGATATTCACGGTAGCAAACCTAAATTACTTTTACATTTGCTTACTTTGTTACATTTACGTAGCTAAATTGTTAGTTTGCTCTAATTCAAAGTTAACCACGTCTAACTACATTGATCAGCCAAACATTCGGTCAAACTCGGTCTGAGTTGGTAAGATCCAAGATGGAATTCAATTATGCAGGGAACGCTTATTTGAACTTTTTTATTAAAAAACCCAGTAATGGCATGTTTTCCATTAATTTAAGCATCAGCTCTCTCCAGCAAATATTATATTTTAGCTTCAGGCATTAATGTAGAGGAAAATGTATCAGAACTATTTACAAGCTTTACGAATAAAAACATTCATTCGAATCTTACTTCCATTAAAACATAGAAATATTAAACTAGGTACTAGATGTGTCCCGCGGTTTCATCCGCACTTTAAAAAATTGTAACATAACTTCAAATTAAAATTTAAAGTTACACTTTGAATTTGAATAAAATCTCGGACTATAAACATATTTTTTAATAAATACTTTAAATTAAATTTAGTTTTATTTCGACGCGATATCAAACACACAGACGGAAAAAAAAAAAAACAAAAAATATAGAAATAACTATTACTTAGTGACCATCCTCCGAACTATCTTTTTCAACTATTTTTGAACAAATGTCTGCGATATACAGACACTCAATTTTCTATTTTACTATATGCATGGATATCACTAAAAGAATAAAAAATAAAATAAATGGGTTTGATTGCAATAGAATCCGCGCTCAATCTGTCGAGTCGTTATAGAAAAACTTTTTTAATATCAAGCGTAACATTCCGTCTGTTCGATTGGAGACACCTATTTAAGACAGTGGAAACAAAGGGCTCTTATGTGAAAGATTCCAAGTAAAATTGTGTTCCGGAGCAGCTGCGGATAAAATTTATAGCGAGGCTGCAACACCGCCCTGCCGCGCCACGAGACGTTCACGACGCAGCATTAATCGATAGGTCGACAAATAAATCCCAAGTGGCTTGCTTAAACAACTTGTATATTTTGTATTGTTGATATTTTTATCCGACTGCGTCTTGAGGTGGATAATGTTTCGAGTGTATGTATATGTGGATGTATGTTTGTATATACGCATGTCCATTTCTTTGGCACGCGCTACAGCCCAAAAGGGCTCGACCGATTGTGACGTATAATATATCGTTGGAATCATCTAAGTACAGTACAATATTTTACTATTGCATATGTTTACGATACGTAATACTTTGTAATATTGTTTTAGATCAATAAAGATCTTTAAAATATTTAAAGTTTGCAGAGTGACATACGCTATATTTAAAAAAAATATGGCACCCGTAAATAGGTAAAAAGGGATGAAGTACTTCACGGGGGGCATCTCGCTATGCTTAACAAGGCACAGTGAGACAGACACAGTACCAACTTAACTCACTTGACTCCGTGCTGAAACGCGTCGTCCGAATCGTCAACGACCCAAGGATCACCGATCGGTTAAAACGCTTAAGCCTGCGGAGGGACATAGATTCCCTTTGCGTGTTCGACCGGCTTTACGATGGTGAGTGTTCCGAAGAACTCTTTGACCTACACCATCTCACTACACGCCGAAGGATGAGTCCATCCGCATCAACTGGATACGGGGATATTCCACGGTTCGGCTTGTGCGCTCTTTCTTGCCACGAACGTGCAAGATTTGGAAAGAGCTTCCTCCTGAAGTGTTCCTGGAACGCTATGATATTCAGTAAATCTGAGCTTATGCGTACATGCAACACGAAATCGACAAAATGTCGGCAAACAGTCGCTACGTGTACATACATACATATGTATGTAGTATCGTTGCAGTTTCCTATAGCTACATTGTGGTAGTGTGGTAATTACAAAAGCGTGTCTATGATACTAGAGTGGCTGTCCTATCATATGCGGCATTACTAGTAGTTGCCTTGTGGTTGCGATGTGGTCAGTCCGATTGCGATTGTCCATAACTACGGTTGATTAGATGGGTAAAGATAAGCACCTAATAACACACATACGAATTTGCAAGCGCTATCGTTGTGGTATGGTTGCACGTGTGAATATGCACTTATTCTTCTTTAATATGCACGTGTGAATATGCACAGATTCTTTTACTAATGATATGAGCATATTTAAACTTAAGTCAGAATAGAGTCGCGTATATACTATACAGATATAAGACAGAAAAAGGTGTCACAATCCGATACGGTAATGCAACCAAAATGATACTGGGGAGAAGCAAGCCAAATAAGATACGACAACATAACATAAAACTACACCGTTTTTTGTGTATAATTTCGTTGTAAACTCCTTTTTACTAAGTTGACTGTACTACTCCAACCGTCTGTATTTGTATTTTATACCGTCAGTTTATTCAGAGCCATGCGTTAAAAAAGTTACACTGTAAACAAAGAGACATAATATTTGCTGGACGTTTTGAATTCCGATTAGATTAACATGCCATGTCCAAATTTCGAACAAGGTAAGGCAATAAATGTTTGTTGTCCAAACTTTGTGCTCGATTGCGAATATAAATTGACAAAATTTTATAAACCTAGTAACTCTAATACCTCTGTCATTTTTAGGTGAAAGGTGAAAACTCCCAGAACCTTGTAGTTAGTACCTAGTAGTAGTAGATATCTGTAGTATTTATTGACTCATAGTTCGTATTTGTCATAAACAATCATTTACTTAAGAAAAGTATTAACGAAAAAAGATAAATATACGAGTTAAATAAATGAGACAAAACATGATTTTCATTTTAAAGCTTTAATGTTCGCAGAACCACCTACAAATACAAATAAAGGGGACTGCGTCAAAGTTAATTCAATGTAATCAATGATGTACGTTCCCGTTATTGGACGTAATCACGAGCTTTATACTGAACAGTCGCTCACGGGAGTTAGAATAAGGTATCCAATATAAATAGGGACAGGGGGACATTTGTCCGGCGAAATGTCCGCCTGCCAGGTCAGGTGGCACACGGTAAAAGCGTTGAAAGCATACATAAATTTACACGATGTGGAGCTGTATAGGACGCAGGTGGCGCCAAGCACTACAGCCGAGAAGCCTACACAAGTATACAACTACAACCATTAAGGTAAACATCGCCTCTACGTACGCTTTTATGTTCCATGTGTTGCTCACATTATAATAGCAATTTTCAATCAGATTCGGAGTTTTGCAGTTCCAAGTCTTTTCTATTGTAAGAAAGAAATCTCACTTATACGACGTTGCAATCAAAGGTTGTTGGAGCGACGTGTGTGCGGGTGGAGATAGGAGCTCCGCTAACGAAGTAAACAATCGACACAGACAATCGCGTCCGACTACGAGCGGGCTAACAGCGGCTCCAAGACAAAGGGTTGATGAATCTGATTATTTTGTTCTACTGTTTCCACTCCCGCATAAAATCTAAACAAACCCTTCGAACCATAGATCCGCCCGCCATTTTACTCTACGCCCGTAAATACGGTTTGTGAAGCACGTAGCATGGATAAGCTCCTAAATAAACTGATGAATAATCGTGAGAGCGTAATTTATGTAACAACCACACAACACAACGAACCTTTTATAATACATTTAAAAATGTCATGTGTAATAAAAGAAGATTAAAGAGTATTAAAGCCAAAATCTTACAAATTATATTATAACGTAAATTAATCAGTATGTAAATATGCTTACCAGGCCGATCTGCCATCAGGGTCCAGAGTACGAATGTTGGCTAAGTACTTTTAGACATCTGTTCATTATCTAACATAATGCGTAAACCATTATTTAACCGATGCCTGCAAAGTCATTATTTACCTAGTAATAGCGATCTCGGTTTTTATTAACACTACAATTTGGAACACGCAGCAGGCACATATATTATTCAACAAAGCATGGTGTAGACTCCTTTGGCTACCATTACGCATTCCGTCGGACCGCTCGGTGCATGCCAGCCTGCCGCGGTCGTGTTCTACAACGGACGACAGCAACACAGGGACAAAGTGACCAACCATCCACCAAAATTCCATTCCAGTATCTACTATTCCGTTCAACACGTTTTGCATATGTTACGTAATGTGTATGAATATCGTTCAGTGAAATATAAACTTTTAATTAATATTAATTTACGTCCAACATTAAACTTCGCATAACATCATTGCGCCAAGAATTATCTTTAAGTAATTCACTAATCCTATTATATCTCCGCAACTGAACTTTAGTGTTCTGTGGTCCCTAAGTATCAAACTTCGCCAATATATTTCAGCACCAAGAACTGGGAAGGTTTACTCCCCAGCAGAAAGAAAGGAAGCGAGCGTGCACTGCACGTTATTTACGACTCGCGATTCCGGCGCGGTTAAAACTATAAAGGAAATCCAGTTCAGTTGCACCCAATGCATTCTTGCTAACAAAGCATTTATTGTATTATTTACTTTGAATATTAATATAAGATAATTTAATTACCTAATTAAATGGGTATTAAGTTGCCTGACTAATTTACGTACGTATAACACACTGACGAACGCTTTATAGACCTTATCTTAATTTAATCCTGTACTAATGCGAAATGATGATTACATGTTCATATCATACTCGCATCAATACAACAGAACGTATACCTTCTCAATGCAATCACAATACGTTGCAAATCCTGGTGGCAGTGGCTGCAAAATCGCATTTAATAGTATAATGCTACGACAATGCAATAACTACATTGTATATATGTGGTTAAGTATATCCAAGTACGTACAACTACACAAGATACATAAATTCAGATAAAACGCTACGAACGTTCTAACTTAATGTTTGTTTATGTGTAAACAGACCATGTCATAACATTACTTGCCCTAATATATTCCCACGTTATACTTATGTTCTATTACTTTTGTAGACTTTTTTATTTCCCTTTAATAATAAAGCATATTACACTGGCTCATGAAAAATAAAAAACTCGCGCTCGCTCGTAACTTTGAATGCAGCATCACAGATACATATTTATCTGGGGAACAAACTTGCAAGCGTTCCAGGGACATAAAACGTTACTTAGCGAGCCACAAATCCTCGTAACGCTAAGCCGAGATAAAACACTAAGCCCGCGCCACAACGAGTCGGAGCTCAAATTTTTCACCTGCGGACTGCGCCGCCGGCCCGGAATGTGTGCCACACTGGATATTACCTCCACAAGAATTATGATATTCTATAATGAAACCCGTGCTGCCGCATTAATCACATATAAGATTTCATTTCGGCTCATATGATTTTGTTCACACGTCTGCGAATGGCTTGATTTAATTAAAGTTTCACATAAAATACTTTTTATGAAATTACATAACTCTTCTTAAACTGCTTATGGTTGGGATAGGTGCATCAATATCAAAGACATTTAATTTAATAACTTCGATTCAATAGTTATACGTAGAATAGGTATATATTATTGTATCATAAGTTAATCGCAATTCGTACAGGTTTACGACTGATATAATTTTCTCTTCTATTCTATTCTGGAGATTTTAAGTATTAAGTATTTCATAGCCCCTAAAATAAGGCACACGAGGACCGTAATAAAACGTTTCACTAAGACATTTAGCAAGTCGTAACTCCACCTTTAACGTGGATTAACGTTAAGTGTAAAAGTAAAATAATTCGAAACAGAAGTTTTATGGGGCTTTGTCAGTGACGCCGATGGAAAATCCCTTAAATAATGGGTATCGTAATCCTTGATATGGATCCACGCGGGCCAATCACATTTAAGTAATTCGGTGACATTTTCCACGAGAAGCACGGATCGCGCGGAGAGATCCCCAAACAGACAAGAGTAATAAAGCCATTAATTCCGCTTTACGCGCAAATAGCATAAATCAGACTGTACCGCCTCGCACCACAAGACTGCTCGGAGCGGCGCATCGCCCAGCCACGGTTAAATTAAGCTCCTCCCGTACGTCGTCTTATAGGCAAAACCACAAGCCAACATAACTCTTGAATTAAATCAATCGGTTTAAAATGCCGGAAGAAAATAGCCTTTATAAAACCCGCTGAAACGACGTTATCGGCCCTTGCACTAAGATTTATGTGACGTCTTTCCTCTAATAGTAATTCAGGTACAATAGTTACAGAAAGCAGCTTTAAGAGAATTTTCCTCTCACGTTTTGTTTCTAAATGAAGTAAAACAAAATTCTTGAATTTCAAATTAATATATTGTACCACACTAATGACAAACTGTAATAAAATATTAATTTAATTGCAATTAATTAGGATTAAATGAAATCCGCGTGAATACCCATTCGTAAATTTGATTACAAACATATCAAACGAATACTACATATGATACTTAAAATTCAATGTACACACTCACATCTAAAACTTTCACATTTCCGAAATGTTCAAAATATAGTTATCATCAAATTGCATACTACGTCTTGGCTTCTGCGCTATTAGATAAGAGAAGATTGTATGAACGTAAAAACGATTTTTATCATAATATGACAACGTGCATACCTAGATTAGTTATATGGGATTATCCAAAATCCAAGGTTTAAAAGACGCCCGATCGCTTGACTTAAGTGCGAATCTCTAAAACAGGTATTTTATGAATATGAAATTTCGGATCTGAATACGGATACGGATATGGAATTAATATTACCGGTTCCGGATACGGTTACTATTACGATATGTTATTATTTCGGATTATCCGTTAGCTTCGGATAGTTACTTTTACGGCTATTAGATTTTTAAGTAATTTTAGAAGTTAAATACAAATAGATAATATTTTTTTATGTTTCTGTGTTATCATTCGGTATTATAATCTAAACAATTTTAAGTGTCATTAACTAAATAACATATGTCATTTAGATTCCGTCCCTATCCAAAATTAACCGAAGCTTTTGTAACGGATTCGGTTACGGTTACGGATAGAATTTTATTTCGGATATCCAATAGTTTCAGATACGGTTGTAACCGTAACCGCTCCATAACATCCCTGCACTTAAACGTATAATTTTTGTGCGTATTATATTTATATGATGTGCAATTTTTATGTGTAATTATTATGTCGTTACTGCGTAGCAATTCGGTTTCATGATGCGCGGAGAACCTTATTGGACATTAAGTCCGTCCATTGTTCTGTTAATAAAAGGTTTAACAATAAATAAAAAAACCGAAAATTGTGGCATCTACTACTACATTCACTAAAGAAGATATGGCATTAAAAAACATAATCGTAAAGGCTCTCAGGGTAAAAGAAATCATGAACAGACTGGAGCCAAGCGGAGTAGTTAATTCTTTTACCACAACGTCATTACGACGCCATCGGGTCGCCTAGCAGACGACAAATATCAGCAATTAATTTACTTTTCTATCGCTTAAGATATAATAAAGTAATTATTTTTCAGATTTTTGAGTAAACTTCATCAGCGCGTCTTAATGATTGGATTACGGTCCATACGGTACGCTGTCACAGCTATAGTGTACATATAAAAAAATTTAATAACTAAATTTAAAAATATTATTCAAAATTCTGTAGGACTGCTTTTGCTATCACATTATAAACAACATTGTACACAAAATATTTGTAAACTAAAACCACGTACAGTGTGAATTTAAAAAGTGTGCTAATAACTGCACTATGACTACAGATAATACAAGACTTCGGAAGGAAGTATTAAAACCGTGCTAGATTTATGTAAACTTGGTCAAAATACTGAAAATGTCTACAACAGTAAGGAAGCAAGGCTTTTGTATTCTTCATTTATTGTCAATATGATGTTCCAACGATTTACTTACTCCGTGGTTGAAAATGCGAGTGAAATGTCAGCTGTCGCCAAAATTGGCTTGGCTGTCACTTCGTCAACCACTTTTTTGTCGTTGGAGTTATTGATTAATTGAAATACTTTCAATTTATGGAGGAATATTTTCTAAAAAAAAAAAGAAAATATATGAACGTACGAACAAACATTTCACGTATTTGTATGTATTCTAGAGATGTGGCGGATTGTTAAAATAATAGATCCGCAAATACGGATACGGATCTCAATTTTCTTACGGATTTCTTACAGATTACAATTTTACTTACTTTATGCGCGTGTACTTTAAACGACAGGTACTTTATTAACAATTAACTTTGCCCTTATTACGAGTTTATTACGTTTCCTCGAAAAAATAATTGTTATAGTTTTTCCCCAACATCAAATTACATTTTCATTATATGTACTAACGTATGTTTACATATTTTATTTTTGCAATATAAATAAGCTAAATATGGGATTTTAATAAACAATCTGGAATTTAACACTACCTAATAATATACATTTAGATTTTGTACATGTAATGAATTTTTAAATAATATAAATTTAACAATAGGTATAAATGATAACTTTGAGATCCATCTAAAAAGTAACGGATACAGATACTTTTCTTTTTCTTGCCTCTGATATCCGCGGATACGGATACGGATATCCGGCACATCACTAATATATACTATAGAACAATATGTATATATGTTAAAAGTATGTATAAAGTTGTATGCTTTTGCCTTTTTTATTATATTCGATTCAGAGAATGCTGGAAAAATATTTATCTTGAATTAAACAGTCCTGTTTTTATATGATACTAGCAGACCCGTGCCTACTTAATTGGGCATTATAAAAATGTTGGTTTGATTATTAGTATTAAATGTTAGGGTTTATTACCCAATCGTATGTATGTACATATGTAACTATTTGCATGCCAATTAGACGAAACATGTATGCTCTATTATGTAAAATCTTGGTGTAATTACCCTTTGTTTAGGCACCAAAAAATTTAATTAAAGTATATATTAAAATTATTATGATTTATTATGTTTATTTAAATTGTTCAATACTTCTTTGTATACAATATTGAATGTAGTGTTATTATCTGGCAGCAAAATGTATAGTTTTTATGCATATCCAACCCGAGATAAACCAACATACAATATCTGATTATGGGAAAAACATTCTTTTTAAATCAATGCCTCCTCTTGTTCCGTACCATTATCTATAAAAATTGGCAAAGAGATCACGTTTGTTGTATGGGAGCCCCCCATTAAACATTTATTTCACTTTGATTTAATTATTTATTTTCAAAATGAATATAGAACTACATATACTGTGAATATTTCAAGCGTTTACCGTTTGCTGTTAATAATATCGAGCAAAAAATCATATTTGTTGTATGGGAGCCCTCTTAAATATTTATTTTATTCTGCTATTAGTATCTTGTATATGTTGTTAAAGCGGCAACTGAAATACATCATCTGTGAAAATTTCAACTGTCTGCCTATTGCGGTTTATGAGATACATACAGCTTGGTGATAGACAGACGGACAGACGAACCGACAGACAACGGAATCTTAGTAATAGGGTCCGGCCCGTTTTTACCCTTTGGGTACGGAACCCTAAAAGTATCTAACAGACTGGTATGTCCCAACAGATTACGACATGGTCGCAGTTACATACCTATACTATATAACTACCTATATACCTAGTAGTTTAGGAGTCCATAGTAGACTAACAACGTCACCCGTAATTTAGATAAGATGTAAGCTATCCTATCTGTCGAGTTGGATCAAACTGCACACGGTGTGCTCATTTCATTTAAATCGATTCCGTAGTTCCCGAGTTTACCCCGGACAAACAACGTGACACGTAATTTATATATATTAAGATTAATTGCTATTTACCTTACTGTGTAAAAAAAAGTAAATAAAAAACGCGCAATCATTGTATCATTTCACAACGTCTTGTCACTCAATTATAGTGATTACTTCTTAAATTGTAATTGACACTCGAGACCGAACGAAGTTTCGTTTGCGGCTTTGACCCAAACTAGGACAGAAACAGGATTTTCAGATTAGTTATATTTCGACGCAAATCTAGTACGTCCAATTGTCCATACTTCCACGTTGAAATGAATTCCAAACCCATAAGCTGGGCTTTAACAACAACACAATAGAAAACTATTGCCCAAAGTGCGCCTCACAGACTGGTCTCAGTCTTGGGATTATCGAAAATTAGATTTCGGTAAGACGCTAGAATCGGGTAGTGAAGAGCGAGGCGCTCTGCGCGCCGTCAGCATCGCCGCCCCGCGCTACGCTGACAACTCGTACCGATAAAATTTCATTATCCTTTCCATTACATAAACAACCACGTTTCTTTTTACTGCACTCTACTTATACGTTTATCCCGGTATTTTCGAAGCCGTAAACATGATCGGAAATAGAAAAATACAAAATTGGGAGCCCATAAGTGAAATTATTTAACTGAATAATTAATTGACGGAACGTGAAATTGCAGAATTTTTAATTTTATTTCACATCTGCAAGGACCGACAAGGTGGTAAAACGGGTATTGTTTGACCGGGGAAGTATAACCGCACCACCTATTTCTAGCGTGAAACAGTTCTTGGGTTTTAATAGAAGATTGTAATTGCTGAGTCACTTTCATGAGTCCTCGGGAGTAGCAACGCATCTATGATTGATTTCAGCTATAATCCCTGTTTAATATGAAATTGATTACAAATCCATAGGCGGCAGTGCCCACTTACGATAAAGTGGACTGCAAGCTCGTTTGCTACTTGAATCGTATAAAAATTCTTTTAAAATCAATTGATGTCTTTGAACGGCACAGAATCTCTACATAGATCGCTTAGTACATTTCTCGCTAGTAGGCGTCGGAAAACAGTAGGCCTGTTTTCCGACGAGAGTGCAAAATGTATAAAACAATTGTATTAAATTTATCAGAAATTAGTATAAGATTATGATGTCTGTGCCAATTAGCAACACGAAGCAGAGTGTGGAAGTAACACGATATTATAGTTAAATAAGGCCGATAGGCTGTTCATAATTCAACATTATACGAGTACCTGTTTTGATACGTGATTATAATATGAACAACCGACGTGTATGGAATATTTAGAATCTTCTTAGACCTAATTCGTT
>MOOZ01000092.1:1042006-1059517 GCA_002930495.1 Cecropterus lyciades | reverse complement strand
AGTAGATATTCCTAACATCCTATATCTACCGTAGTACGATAGAAAATATCCGATACTACATATTTATATTAATTTAATTAATTTAATATGTTATTATTTAGCCCATAAATGTAATTAATTATTAAGTATTGCAAAAGGCGGCGGATACCTATTTACTCCCGCATAACAGCTGAAGGATAAGGATGTGGCTGGAAAACAGCGCTGCACAGAATCCCGATTCTGTGTTAGCAAATGCTGAGCCATCTCCTTTTATCTCTGCACTATTAACTTTTATTAACCTTTATGTACTGTAAATTGATGAGATAATAAAGTATATTATTATTATAACATGAAGTGAGCTGCATGATATCAATGGCTGCTTTTTTTGTATTGTATTGTAAGTTGACCAAACTCTCAGACATAGAATTCACGATATTTTCCTTGGAACATCATTCATCTTTCTCTATAACTTTATTTCAAGTGAAGTATATTTTATAGTGACATAAAGAACATATTTATTCGATAATCGTCAGTTCTCTTGTAATAATACCTGAGGAGTTCCCTGGAATGCTACCGTCAGACGAGGCAACCTTCGTTACGGCGTTCGGATTATACGTCCAAGAAGTGTTGCATACTTCTACTTTGAGATCGTTGTCGTGATATATCTGTTGAACACGGCCAATCTTGCCAAGAGTCTGTAACAAAACAGGAGAAAATATAACAGAAATAGAAAATGTCAGTAAAGTTCAAATCAAATCACCATATTGACAAAAATTAAATGAAGATCGTATCTATTATATAATATTTGCAGTATTATTTATTTAAACTTTTACTTAGATCATTTTTTACTTCACAGGGAAGGTCCGTGTAAAGCAATCTATGATTATGCCAAGATTATTTGGTCTTCATTAGTGTATACCACATATGGGCATACGGCGACCAGCAGACTAGATGTGGCTCGCGTCGGCGAGATTTTTTAGTCAATCTATTTTCAAGAGCCCCTCGAACCCACGGCCCGTTACTTCATTTCATCCTTATATTTGCCTGCATCTTGTAAAAGAATACCATACCTGATCTAAGCGTTATTAGCTGTTGAACTAGGGCGGAGCAATTGACATAATATAATTATGGAAAAATGGTTCTTGCATTTCTAGGTACAGCTACTATTATTGGCGACGTCCATGACCTGCTCTACATGGATAATCCATATAGACCTCTATACGGCTTGCATGCATTTTTAGGAGAGGGGTGAGCCAACTACTCCCCCTTCACGAAACCTAATCTGTTCTATATGAAGTTATTTGATAACGAAGATACGCACCGGCGCCATCGCCTCGGCCCACTCGCCGTGTCCGCGCTGCAGCAGCTTGACGCGCTCCTGGTCGGCGCACACCTGCACGAGGTCGCCGACCGCGAAGCCGCCCGCCGCCGCGCCCGCCGCCGCGCCCGCTGCCGCGCCGCCGCTGCACACCTACATAAACATCAAATAGGTTAAAGGTTATAGGACCCTGTAAAAACAAACACTTAAAAACAGTTTTTACACTCATAACTCCACAGTAGGATTTTCTCCTGTGTCGTGGGTGCCATGGACACACAACGACGAATACACAAACACCCAGAACAGAAATCTAAACTCATCATTCAGATGTCTGTCTGGCCGGGAATCGAACCCGGGACCCACTACGTATCAGACCGGTATAGTGACCGCTCCGCCACGCGGGTCGTCAGTCCTTGTTATTCAACATAGACGACACGACTGTCACACAAAGTTAGTAGAGCCCTAGACTTTCGACTTAGGCGACGCTACTGTCACACAATAGTAGAACCCTTGTGATTCAACTTAGGCGACACGACTGTCACACAAAGTATGTAGAATCTTTGTGATTCAACTTAAAAGACATCACTGTCACACAAAGTTAATGGAATTATTGCAGTTCGATCGGAGGAATTACTGCCACTGGATGTGGCGGTGATGCCTCCATAACTTGTGCAGCTGCGCGCAGCAGCGCGTTAGCACTGTTGTTTAGGGGTTATAATAGCAGTGCGTAAGCGTTGCTTTTATTAAGTAGGAATAGTTTGTATGTTCTGTTCTGATTTGAAGGGTGTGGAAAAGGCAGAAATATTTATTCAAGGCGTTCCAACTTACACCCTGAGGTGTAAATAGTAACGCATTTGTGGCTTTAGTCTTATCTGGGGTTGATTACAAATATCCAGGGGGTGCAATGGGTACTTACCGTTTGGACAACTAGATGCTACTTCTAAATTATAAAAATTCAGACTGCCTCATGAGAGGATGGATAGATATAAATTTGTATGAAAAAGAGTATTACGGTCATTTATGACAAATATTTGATTCACTTATGACATTCAATTATGACAATTATTGACAGGATTTATAGTGTTATTAAACTACTAAGAAGAGTGTCTTAAAATGACACAATAGAAAAAACTATTTATCTATCTTGTGAAAACATGATCAGTAAACAAACACTTAAGAATTTCATATAGATACATAATGTATGTATCTAAGTAGCCTATGTAGCCTTTTACAAATGTTATAATAAAATGTAGCTGGTAAAAAAATTAATTAACATTTAGACTATTGGTACATGCGTAAATTACTTATTTAAGTTTATATATGCATAAATGTATTTTATGACGCTTATCTGCAACATTACCAGTTTATGTTCTATGTATTATTATAAATACGGTTTTATTAACTTCTACTATATACTGACTAGTTGATCACTGACAAATAGTTATATAAACAAATCTAAGAAATTGATTTTAACCTACATCTAAAAGAAATATCAATTTAAAACTTTGCAATTACATATATCATATGTAATGACATTTCAAACATTTGGTAATAATCAACAGATTACTTCTAGCGTGAACCAATTTTACGTTTCGCTGGAGGGGTGTGGTTACCGCTTTATTTACATATGAGGCGACCATCTTAGGTAGTAGCAACGCATCTGTGATTGACATCAGATAGAACCCCTGTTCTATATGAAATTGCTTACAGATGTCCATGTCCGTAGCATTAACCACTTACCATGCTAATGTTATTTCAATCAGATAAAAAAGATTTGATCATGAAGCCAGATATTCGAACTTTTCAATACTAATATTTATTGTATGAGTGTTTAATGTCTATAAATAAGACAAATAAGTGTTTACATAAGATCGAGAGTTAAGATAAAAGATAGTATACATACCTTAGTTAAGACAGCAGGATTAAAAGTCCACCTGTTGCCACTGGGGTAAGTGACAACAATGTCGTGATCCTCATCAATGCCGACGACAGTGCCAGTAGTCCTCAGACACTCAAACATACCGTCAGTCCAACCACCATGTCCGTGTTGTAGTGACTGCACTATCTCCAAGTCAAGATCAACATTAACCTGTAATACAATTAATAGCAATCAGATTTAGATACCAATCTTAATAAAAAAAAAGTCAATCAACCAGTGGTTGGCAACCTGCGACCCGCAGATTTTCCTACATCTACTTCTTGCATCCTGTAAACATTTCTAGATTGTTTTTAATTTGTGGCCAAATTTTCTGAAGGACCCGTTTCTACGTATTTTGCGCCATACCATACCAAACTGTTATTTTTCGCCATAAATTTCTACACGACCGTTTTACTTTCGCCATCAATTTTTTTCCGAATACGGCCTGCTATTACCTCAGTTAGCTACTATGTGGCATGTGTTAACGTGGTCCACACAATACATCAGTGCCAATAACATAATTTTTTTCACAATGTATGTATGTATCATATAAAAGTAAACATATTCGAAATAGTATTACAATATTCATTATAGCTAAGCAACTGACAGACAGACAAATGATAAAGAGAACCTATTGGATCACCAGTTAAGATCCCCTATAGTTAAGCCAGTTTAATACAGGCATTAGTAACTTGAGAATATTTTTGGAATAGAAATCTAAGTAAATGCTACTTACTTAACAGCTCATTTATATGTTAAGTAAACTCAAGGAGAGTTGAAGAGAACAGTCGTTAAAGTACCATCTTACTATTAACCGACAAAGCAAATCTTGCAAACCATTTTGGGAATAATTTTTACACTGACCTGATCACCAACTTGCAAGCCATGAGGACCTGTACGTCCTGGTCCCAATTCTCCTAGAAGTGGTAAATGTTCCTTATAAACATTTTGACCTTTGACATCATGTACAACCTGAAATGTACAAAATAAAAGTAGAAATTAATATCTTTCCAAATTACAAAAATGCATATTGACGCAGGAAAGCAAACTTGTTGTATCTCAAAAATGCAACTTTACATCAGAGCCATAAAACAATTTTTAAAAATCATTAAGTTAAATTCGAAGGTCTAAGAATAGTTTATGTTTTAAAACATTGAATTTTAAACCAAAGAGTATTATATATAATTTATAAAATCAAAGATTACTGTAATTGATTTTATGTATAAAACTTAAATTCATATTTTTTCAAAATACAACACTTTCGCTTTCCAGCATTCCAGCGTCCCATAGGAGAAAGAAGTACAGGTCGACCAAGAAAAAGATGGGTAGATGATCTAGGGAAATAGCAGGTCTAGAATGGATAGGGACTGCTAGGAACCGGGAATAATGGCGTATATTGAAGGATAAAAGACCCAAGAGGGGCACATCAAGAGGAAATGAATATAAATTATGAAATTGTTACTGTGATTACAATTGTGTAGATGAATAAAGCTATAATAAAAAATAATCTATGCTTGTAATACTACTGTATAGAGACAAAATATCATAGAACAAATTCAATAGAAATACCTATTTCAGAATCCTCTTATGATAATTATAATATGCCTAATATTAGAGCTCAGAAGTAAAGAAAATACATACCTTTAGATCTGCCATCCCTTCAAAGCCAACCCTATAGAGGTTTTTGGCACCATTATCCCAAACAACATAAGCAGCAGAGCGGGGACTGGCTGCAGACCAATCCTGAACCTCATTGACTTTTCCTCGCCTTCCATTGCCACCATCTTGGTCTTCCCATTGCCAATCCACCTACAAAATGAATATTTCCTACCTATTTTAGTTTAATATATAACATGACAAACATAATAAATTTTACTATAACCTCAAATATAATGATTTTTAAACTTAAGTACCACTTTAATTTAAATAAATGTTCATATAAAATATAAATTATAAATTAAATCATAATTTATATAACACATAGTATGTATTACATACACAATAATGTTAGCAAAGAGTGAAAGGTTTGTTGCTCAAATACATAAATAAATAAATATAATTATGATAGTGCTAAAGAATATTACCACATACCCCTCTAACAACCCTAGCTCCTGGGAAGATACCCCTGACAGCTTGTTTCTTGCTCTTCCTACGAGGCTCAACGAGGCAGCGCTGTGCCCCTGGTGCACTGATGCGGTAGAACCTGTGCCTCAAGTGATGCTTGTCTCCGTGATAGCATACAGAACACAAATCATAGTTACTGCATTCAGCACACTTCCAGCGAATGCCTGTAATTTAGAATTTTTTGGTTAAAATTTTCAAATAAAGAACAATTTCTTAAAAAATGCTGAGAAACTAAAATCCACAAATGCATTTGAGCAGTGTAGCAATTAAATTATTGTTTGTAGATAATAGTAATAAATGATTGTATTAATGAAATCATATTTATAACTCACAGATAATTTTATAAAGATAAGGTGTCTTCGAATTCTTAATATACTAAATCTCTAGACTTCATCATTCAAACTTTAGACAAATTGACTAAAAAGTTTTTGATTTAAATTAATATGCATTCTTAAATCTTATTAGAAATAATCCGAGTAGTCTCAAGAGATCACATAATTATTACCAAATATTGGTTGTTGTCGGCAAGTGTCACACATAGTTCCTTCGTGTTTGACACCTGTTGGGGCACTATCCAGGATACGTAGGTCGTAAGCACCCGAGCATCTATAGTTTGCAGCTGTCCCGTTGTCCCAAACAACTACAACCTCCTCAGGAGATTCGAAATTCCTTACTGTTCCTACATGACCCTCTCCACCATCCTAAAAACAATAATTAAGATATTATGTATCCTCATTCTTGATATAAGGTTCGTGGATATAAATTCTTAAGTGCAGGGAGATGCACAGTAAAGAGTTATCGCAATAAATCTACCTGTTTGCCCCATTTCCAATCAGGTCCTCGTATTACTCTTGCTCCTACGCCTTCCATCATAAATCTAGTGGCTCTAGATGCTGCTGATGAGCCCGGAACATTGGGCTCCATTGTCATAGCCATACCTAGATGCTTGAATTTAGCAAAAAAGAAAAATAATATTTGTAAACTTTACAATAAAACTTTTACAATAACAGAACAGCAGCAAATCGGTCAGACGACAGATCCAGAAATTTTGACAGTTGACAGTTTCCGTTTACGTTCAGAACCTGTGGTATTAAAAATGTTATTGGTAATATCATTATTGTAAAACAAATTATGAACTTGGAAATAATACACAGTTAAAGCTCTTATATTATTTTATATACAAATATATTTCTGCCGGATTTAATGATTGAAACATTAATTCCACATACTCTTAAAATTATCGATAGTATTAAAATAATATTTAACCATTGCTCTTAATTTAACGTGGTTTTCAATTGTACTTCTTAAGATGGTATTGATGATAAAATGATAATAACGCTGAAAGTATTTACAATATAGATGCTCACGTTTTCTTAATAATGATCAAAATATAATTACTATAAGACTAATATCGGAAACGGTAGTGTAATACCATCGATAGTATTAAAGATTACTGTCGATATCCCGTCAACATTACTGTCATCATTGTCAATGTCATGCTAGCAGTCAAAAAAATGAAAACAATATTGGTGCACTGCAGAAAAATATAATTTGATCATTCTAAAAATAAAAACACTAGAAAACCTTCGTTTACTTCATTTTGAACATCCAGTCTTAGTTTGTTAGTGTACTCAAGTACACATAAATAATGTCTAACCACCGTAATAAGTACGAAAAAGCGCGTAGACGTCTTGCAGCTATAACATTTTTATCAAACATTTCCCTGGACGGCTCTTTTAAGGATACAGAACTGTGTCAGATTTTAGATAAATCAGCTAAAGTGGATAAATGTGATTCTGCTACGAACGGTCAAAATTTTTGTGATAAAGATGTGAAAAATAGTGGTCGTAATCGCAATAGAGGCCAATCAAGCCCAGTTAACCGTGTCGGTGGAGACAATCAGTCCATCAGCTCGGACTCTGAACACGCCAATATTACACCTGTTAAAAGTGGTATAAGTCATTCCTTCAGGGACAGGTTAGTGCTGGAAATACTCTGTAAAATGTATACAATGTTATACATGCTAAAATCTATTCTTAAAAGCAGTTTTGTTATTGTATCCCAATATAAAATTTATTTTATTTAAACCATTGTAGGAGTGGTGATATTATTGAATTACTGAGCTGACATTATTGAGCAACTTTAGAAGTTAAAATCTGGTAGCCAGGTAGTCTGGAAACAATAAGTGTTATATAGATGTGATGTAATTGATTTTTAGGTGTTCATCTGGTAATACAGAGTCCTTTAAAGAAAAACATTCATCCATTAGAAGCAGAAAAGGCCATCTGCCCTCTCTCACTGGAGTAACTCAGGATGATAAGAGTAGTTCAGAGAGTTTAAACTTTGGTAAATATATTTTTAAATTACTGTCTTTTTATTTTTTTGTTATGTAGTATGAAATTTGACTTTTGGTGTTCGAGTTTATGAAGTCACATGCTTTTATATTTTGTAAACCTGCACACCTGAAAGCTGATCAAAAAATGTCAAAGGTCTGTAGAGACTAAATTTCAGTGTGGAGTATACTATGCCATTAATCATATTTGTTTTTAAGATGAATCCTATAATTCTATAAATATGATATAAATAAATGAAATGAAGAAAATGAAATTTTGCTAAATTCTAATTAAGCATTTTGTAATTAAGCAATTTGAAATTAATTCTCAGAATCTTATCTTTATATTGTTCTTGTATTATTATCTCTTTGTGATGTAGATCTAACTATTAAGATAATATGTTCACTTCTATAACTTAAAAATTTAGTTAACAATGTTATCTAAGCTGATTTTCTTTTACTTTGCTCATGATATACGTATGGAAATCTCAAAGCTAATGCTCCAGGTTTTTCTTAAGTATGCTGATGGCTGGGCTGATGTGTAATATTTACAATACTCTTGTATTAGTCTTACTGTGCCTTTTTCTATGTCTCATGGGGAATTTTAATAAATTACAGGCAGGTTCCGTAGCAGCAATACATGTATACCGGAAAGCCACACCTATTCCAAAGAGGTGCGACTCATGCGAACTACCAAAGGTGTATCATTTAGGGATGAAAGGCTTGTATTCGCCCCCACCCAGGGAGTTCCATGTGCACTATTCAGTACTATACCTTATTCAAAGACAATACGCAATGTTCGGTATGTATGTGTGTCTAATAATATTAAAATAACAGCACTTTTTAACTTTATATGGGAAAAACATTTCATAGATCGATTTGAATTTAGAATCAACATTTTGAACATTAATCATAACATCATTGTTAGAATATTTATTATTAATCTGAAAGTAACAAAATATTAACTAATTATTTTAACAATTGTGTGCATAATAAATATAATTTAAATGTAAAAAAAAAAACAAATTGCCAAATTAAATATAAAAATTGCATCCAAATTGCTGTCCCTAGGATGAGTTCCCAGAATGCTGACAACATTACCTCGTTGAATAGCAAAGCTAATTCATTGGCCAAAGTATTCCAAAGACCAGCATTCTCATCATTCGTTGACTCTATAAAACGTATGGATAAATGCTTAAAAAATAATTTAGCATTTAATCCCCATAGTCCCATAGTTTCAACGCCAAATGCCAGAAATATGTAATCTTTAATTAAGTCTCCCCACACTTCTGGCACTTGTGAGTTTCAGCATCGGTCGCCACGACACTGGCTGCCCTGGAAGAGATATTGTTATCATTGTTCGTTTGTATGTAGTACATGATTTATGAGCTAATCTGTGTTATGTTAGTTTAAGGACATGATTGGCTTCTATGACCTTTAAACAAGATTATCTTTTAATATTCACTTGCACATAACAATATTTTGTGTCACAAGTATTATAACTGATAAAGAAAATGCTGAATGTTTCCAGGTCTGATTTAAGGAAAGATGGAGTACGCAGACGTAACACATCAGGTCCAAGGCCACTTTCTTCCATCACCGACAATGGTGTCGATCCCTTTGATCTTTTGGGTTTAGAAAGAGAAGAGCATGGACAGGATATATCATACTCAAAACTTTTAGTGCCTTCTAGAGTATGTACAAGGGAACAATATAGAAAGATGTATGAAGGGGACTTTAGCGAAAAGGCAACATGGAAAATCTTAAATCGACACCCTCACGTGATAGCCAGGTATACATATTTCCTTGTGACTTCATAATGTAACAACAGAGTTCTATTTTTATTAATTGATGTCTATTTAATGGAAATATATGTCTAATTATGCTTTGTGCATGTTATTTCATGTTATCCTTTGTAAGTGTTCACACACACCCATTTTGTTTCTTCAAACTGTTGAAAGTATGTTTTTTCAAATTAAATTATCATAGAACTGTTTCATGTGTTACTCCATATTTAATATTGCATTCATCAATACATTTCATTTAACTATCCTAAAAATATATTGGATAAAGTCATGTATGTTGGATGAACGTCATACTTGTCGGAACAGTTTTGAATACCACATAGCTTGACTCATGTCATCACTAACATTTGACTTTCAGGACTAAATTATTGACGAGGCACAAGGATAAAAAATGGTAAACGAAAAAGTACTATGTAATGCTAATGCTACACTTAGAATACAATCGATTAATGCTCCACTACTTGCTAATATAACATCAAATCAATGTATTATATATTCAAATAAGGCATACGCTTTAATGTCGATCACAATCAAATAATACTATCATAACCATATACTTGTCTTAAATGTATTTGTAAATTTTTACGCAGTCTTGATTAAAAACTGGACTGCTCCAGAATTTAATACATTTTATTACATCACATTTTTAATTGGGGACAATGGTTTTTTTTTATCTGGTCACGCCTTTTCCTAATCGGCTTGGCTAAATAATTTTCTGCCTACAACAATTATTATTAACACTATTATATTAAGCACAGCGCTATTGTTACATTATTAATTGCCTCAAAAAATATTAATTTTAGTTCAGGTACATTGGCTTCAATACACGTCTCAAAATATTTGAGATGTTTCCAAATTTCAATACTCAGATGTTTCTGATGGAATTGAGATGCTTTTGATTATGTTAAATATGTATTGTACTAGTAGTTTCGAATTGTCTTGACTTAAATCGACTTCTAGGATTGGTAGTACTAAATAGATGCGTAGAATCTATCTAAACATGCTGAATCTATTAGTTTTTGAGATTGTTTACATATATTTTATATTAGGGTTGTTATCAACGGTAAGTATTTGTATATGTCGTAGTTGTGGTACAGTTTATTTGTTTTAGTCTAGTACAAGTGCATAACATCTGTAAAGTCCTTTCGGTGAAGTTATAAAATATCACAAATTACCTCGGAAAACTAAGTAATTGCGGTGTTTATTTAATTTAGCTAGCTTTCCTAGTATCGGTACATAATAATATGCAATCTTGGATATAATGACAATGGAAGTTAGAATAGGCCTAGGCTTGTTATGACATTATTTAGTTATAAACTATAATGCATGAAACTAATAAATCAGGCATAATTTTGCTGTTTTTAAAATAATTCTTTCAGGAATGCATGACCGCATATAAAATGCTTAAGGGGGTTCAGTTGCATGTGTCTTAAATTGGTTTATATAAGTTGTTGCTCAAGAAAGTGATTTTAGGTGCTTCTCGTATGAGTCCTCTCAGAGGACGACCATACCATCCTCACCGCCACACTCTTCGATAGAAAACAAAACCTTTGACTGGGATGAAGCACCAGTGATATCTCAAAAATATGTAAGTTCACATATATTATATTTATGACTAAAACCCTGGTCTAAACCTTGGGAACGAAATATGTGCGCATACCAATAATTCAGGTTAGTGGTTAACCCATCTGTTGGAAGTTTTAAAGGCCTCCAACCAGTTTTAAGGATTCATTACCGCCTGACCATGGCGACGACAGTTAGTAGCGACTAGAACAAATGTATATAAAATATATAAAAAAGTACTGTTCATGCCACGCTACAAATCGCACCAGCAATGGCACATGCCGCGATGTCGAGCGACAGACTAGTTGTTTTCGACGCGAGATGTTCATTATGTATACTGGTTTAAGTAGTCAGGCTGTTAGTTCTATAATAGAACACATACGCACGATACGGTGGCGCATCGTCGCACATTGCGACGTGGCATAATCCATCCTCAATCATAAAAAGAAATGGAATCAGGACGTCATGTTTCAATGACGCGGTATCGTAACGTTTCACGACGTTGCAGCGTGCCACGATTCAATACCATAACGTTTTAATTTAATTTATTTAATCCATAAATCTAACATTACAGAGATCCCAATGCGGTAGTTAAGTTAAACCTTTATATTAGGTAAAGTAGGTGTTATTAGGTAGGACGCAACTACTTAAATAGTATTGTTGTTTTAGACTTATACCACTAGGCAGTAACTATATTTACAACTTCATAAATAAAAATCACGTATTTAATGCACTATATGCCCTTGGTCTATCTTAACCAATATATTATAACAAACATGATTAATGTGGAATTTGTAAATCTGTCCTTTTTTATCAGTTCCAAGTTTTAAATAAGTTTGGGTAATAGTGGTAAATTTAACTCCGCAGGTACAATATTGTCCAAACGTTCTCGATGATCCAGAGCTGATAGCCGGCAAACATAGGACCCTTCTGACATTCACATCGTACATGACTTCGATAATTGATTACGTACGTCCACAAGACTTAAAGAAGGAACTGAATGACAAGTTTCGTGAGAAGTTTCCTCATATTAAGCTGACTCTCAGTAAGCTTAGAAGGTATTTCTATCGACAACTTTATCATTATTTTAGCCGGATTGTAAAACGAACACAGTACCACCACGAAACTTATTTCTTGCGTGTAGCAATTATTGCGATGGATGTGTGTGGCACTGTGGTTGTCGATTTATATATGAACGGACCATCTCACTTCTCAGGAGTAGCAATGCGTATATGATTTACTTCAATTACTTTATATAGAAACCCCGTCCTATATGAAGTTGCTTATAGATGTCCATGAGTGGCAGTGACCACTTACCATCAGACGGACTGCATGCTCGTTTGCTACTTCAATCTTAAAAAAAAAAATATTTGATGTATATTTGAAATAGGAGATTTTTGTTTTTCTTTTTCAGCATCAAAAAAGAAATGCGGAAAATTGCTAAACACGATAGCGGTGGAATTGATCTTCTGTCGGTAGCTCAGGCGTACGTGTATTTTGAAAAGCTAATTCTTGCAAACCTCATCAATAAAGATAATAGAAAGTTATGCGCCGGAGCATGCCTGTTGTTATCGGCTAAACTCAACGATGTTAAAGGAGAGATGCTGAAGGCTCTTATAGAGGTATATCTTGTTTTATCAACCATTCAGTCCTTCTTCTATGGTAATTATCATCGTTTGTAGTGTTAGTATCGCAATTGTTATTGCGATACTGGTTCATCTGATTTTTATTTAATAGGTTTAGGTGCAAAGATACAACACAACTATAATTACAATATTGGTACAATTATTACACTATAATTACAATATAAGTACAATTGATGTTTATCTCAAAACAGATTCTTTAAGTTAAAAAAAAACAACTGTTGTAAGTAGGACTGTTAATCGTTTATTTATTAATTATTATTATTGGGATATTAAAGTATATAAAAGTTATTTTTTATATAATAAAAAATATATAATTCACCAATACGTTGAAAAATTTCAACAACCAAACGTCAAAATTTCCAGCGCATAGAGACAACGTTCCGCGTGAACAGGAAGGACCTGATCAAGTTCGAGTTCGCGGTGCTCGTCGCTCTCGAGTTCGGCCTGCACGTGCCGCCGTACGAGGTGTTCCCGCACTACCAGCGGCTGCTGCACGACTCGTGACGCCGGCGCCGCCTCGCCGCCGAGCCCTACACGCGGGCGCATCGTCGTCGCGCCTCCATCGTGGATAACCTGCGCGTCGCCACGTGGATGTGAATACCACTGTTACGCGATATGTAGGGTAGGTAGTATAGTGAAGTAGCCTTCGCCATTAAGGAAAAACTCTGAATAAATTTCACACAATTTGCAATTTGACGACCAACGTAAATCGGTCCTCCCTCTAAGACGAGCCGTACGGGACCATAGCCCCGACTGAACCCCCTCCATGCTACGCCCTGGTATAATAGTACACATGAATGAATAGAAGTGCACCGCGCTTTCATCGTGGATAATCTGTGCGTCGCCACGTGGATGTGAATAGCACTGTTTAGCAATATGTATGGTAGGTATTACAGTGCCGTAGCGTTGATTTTTGAATTTTTGACGCAATTTTCAATTTGACGACCAACATAAAACGTCGTTCTGCCATCTCCTAAATGATATACTAAATGTTAAAATACCTTCCGGAGGCGAAAGTTGACTAACACACTTTATTCTTAAGAAAATACCAATTATATAATACAACTACCTAAGACGAGCCGAGGAGGGGGGAGGGTCAGAAAATTGCCAAAATCATCTCACGTAATTAAATATCGTCTCATAATTTATAAAATGATAGGTACTTGTCAAAAGAAAATACTATCGCGTACTAAAACACGCTAATTTGTTTTCCTAAACGCGCTAATAGTAGGATAACTTTAATAAATATTTGTGTCGTGATCATTCAGCAAAAGTAAAACACCGTACCATCAACGTTTTATAAAACCTACCGATGAGGTTACGTAAGTAACATTTGAATCTACACCAGATTGAAATGTTACTTACGATCATAAGGCTAAAAGTAATGGCAGCCCAAAACATTAAACATCAATATCGTATACATGTCTTGTCATCAAGACCGTTACATACGCACGGGTAAATTTAGACATTGAGTATTATTTATATACTGTATTATTATATCCGATATAACACGTCATACTCAGGAATCGAGTGCGATCAGTATTCACAACTTATCAAATTTTAGGCACTCGCAATATTTGAAATTTTAAATATCTTTTCACGGCTTTTCTGTTTTTCACGGTGGTGCATTTTAAACGGCCTTTCAATCGTCGACTCGTTACGTATATGAACCGTTAACTCATAGCTGTAGCGACACGGGTAGCCTGATTTCTTTCAGGTAATTAGAGTAATTATTAGAGTACCCAATTTCGTTGTTAAATCTAGTTAACGCAACATAAATAGGAATTGTGGGCCAATTGTTAAAGCTAAAAATATTACTCATGCATGTATCATGTGGCAGTTATAACGTTTTGGCTCATATAGCGTAAATGCCATCAATCTAGAGCTTAGAGCTTCCCTCCTTTGTAGAAACAGGAGAATGTCTTCTTAGGGAAATAGGAGTATGTAGACAATTTCGGCTTATGTATGTGTAAAAAAACTGCTTCGAGAGAACATTTTTTTCTCATCAAAGTAGGTAACATAAATTAGAGGTACTTTAAATTATAATATAAGTTGATATTAACGATATTTATAGACGTAGTAATTTAGTATTCTAGTTAGTACTAGTATGGATTACTAGTATTTTGAAGTCAAAGGATAAAAAGTTTACGTGCAAAGCACACAAGTCGTTTCGCTGTTGTTTCCATTACATGGGTGCGATCAGGGTGTAATTATAATATGTTAAAAATATTAGTGTTTAGCTTTGAATGTTGTCTCAGAGAAGGGGGACTGATTAAAATTGTCATGTTATGAAACATGAGCGCACAAGTTGTTTCGCTTTACTGTGCTGTTATGTATCACGTGAGACGTGGATGTGATAGTGTAGGGCTAACGCTTAAATTAAATTACTTTTAAGTATCGAGTATTGGCCTAAATTTAAGCGTCATAAACCAAAAAATTATTGTTAGTCAGTGAGTTAATATGTAAATGTAATAAAGATAAATTTTGTAGAACAAATAAACTGTCAAGTTTAAAATCAACTAAGTATAAATTAAATTAATTTAGGATTTGGTCATTTTCATTCTATTTTCCTGGTCTCTCTTTGGAATTATCATTGTCATCTTAACGCATAACACTTTAAAAAATTTAATTCATAGATTAAAAATACTTATAAATGTAATTGCTCAACAGTGGTTCTATCTAAAAGTGTTTCCACTTAAAAAGTATATTCTATTTGATTTATTTTACGATGTATTATCTGCAATGCGCAGCAAATCTTCAAGCCGGAGTGCGATCGAGCACTAAGAAATCACGATACGCCTAATTTCAGAGGTTATAATAACACCATAACACAATAACAGAATAACTAACAAGTTTGTTGCGAATATTACGTTACGTTTTTATTAATTGCTAGTATAAATGAGATTATAGATACGAATAAGTAAAAATATATATATGATTGTAAAGGAATGTAAATAAACGCAAAAATATACAAATAAAGCTGTACAATATTTTTCACAAGGTATATTTTAATATGTGTGGTTAGATAGATACTTAAAACTACGTAACATTCGCTTATAGGCATTTTAAATTTTAAATTAAAAAGTTTTGAATTTCAGATTATTTAAATAAATGTGCATATATTCCACCAATTAAATATGATAATGTTTTTGTTTATTTATTTTTTATAATTGATATTATGACGATCGTGCTTATGACTTCTTTTTAATATAATTTATGAAATTCAATGAAATAAATGACACTTTATTTTTATATAGAAATGTGTTACATATTAAGTTCCTACTTTAAGTACCTTCATTGTAAATATGTTTCTATAAAGTAGTATAAATCGCAATGTGCATTAATGCGAGAAAGATGTGCCACTGTTGTCGTAAAAAACTGTTTTTAACTAATTTATTATTGATGCTGTTATAGTATGTGTGTATGTAATTTAACGCGTACTACATGCGATAAACTATTCTTAATATTTGGGTACTAAGTACGCGTTTAAATCAAACTTACCTATTGTCAGCAGTAGCGTAGCTGGGTAAGCAAAGGGCCTGGGGCAAAAAATAAACTAGGGCCCCAAATAACCAACCTAACCTAATTGTTCAATTTCTCGGGGGCCCCGGGGCACTGCCCCGTCTAGCCCTCCAATAGCTACGCGACTAATTGTCAGCCACTGACTATTAATGACCTTTTTTCAGTTCAGCTTTTCCAGTCTTATTCAACTTTTGTCGACACCGAATCTATAACATGGCACTACACGCATTACTATATAAGTTACGTTCACACTGTGATCGCCATTGTATCGCCAACACAAGTATACACTTGTGTTGTTCATATTCGGCATCCGATAGTCCTTTTGGCGTAATCGTAAACTTAAACCATTTGAAACTTGGTGCATGTATAGGTACAATTATTGGTGTTTACATATGGGAATAAAAATAAATACTTAATGCATTCTGGATAAAATAATGAATTCTGAATAAAACGTTGGGGACCTAAAGTAAATGCAGTATTGTAACATAAGTCCGACGGAAAATATTTCTTTAGGCCGTCTTCATCCCTGTAACGTATCGATTTATCAGTATAAATTTACAAAAGAAAACTATCCGTTAAAGTATTGTTCGTGTCTACCCGTTAAAAATAAAATTAATTTATTATTGTATTATTATTATGTAACGAATTTATTGTTTGATGTTATAATAAAACATTAATTAAACAACGTGTGTATATATATTATCTTCCCTTTAATATTACTACTTTGTCAAAAGAAGATCTCCCGCCAAGCCAGGTGATCATGCCTCGGAAGCGGCCGTGCTCCGAAAGTCTTAGTTCGGAACTTGTATATATGGAGGATGTTGAAAACTCCGATAGCGTGATTCAGTGACGCCAACTCGTGACGAGTTGCGGGTGGTTGTCATATTACGATCCTACCGAGCGCTACGAAACGTTCGCTTTAAGCGTCATTTCAAATTTTATGCGAATTTCATCTTCAATTTTCAAAATATATTATGGCCATATATAATTAAATTAAATGTGTGTATTTTTTTGTAAGTAGCGATTTTCCTTTTCCTCGAGTCACTCTCACAACTCAGCAAGACTTTTACTCTTAACTGGATGGAGAGATAAATGCCGCGTCCGACTAGAAAGTAACTGAATACCATATACCTTTCTTAAACATACAAGATTACTCTTTCGATTATCTAACGCTAGTTACCTTGTTGTGTCTATCAATCTGCTTTAAAGAAATCAACCTATATTCCGTTCAACTAGGTAAACATAAACGCTTTCTACACTCATAGCCCCACAGTACGATGTTTCCTGTGTTGTGTGTGCCATGG
>MOOZ01000092.1:1027251-1041360 GCA_002930495.1 Cecropterus lyciades | reverse complement strand
ACTGCGTATCAGACCGGTATGGTGACCGCTCAGCCACGCGGGTCGTCGATTATTATTTCTTAAAATAACTAATTAACTGATTTTCTGACTATATAATGAAATTTCTTATAACCTTAAATAAAAGTACTAGTGTCCAACCAAAACTGGTTTTACTACCTAAAACCGAAACCGAACTTCGGCAACGGTCTCGGTTTCGGCCGAAACCGAAACTTTCTTGCAAGGATCATATTTTGAGGGAAAAATAAAAAAAAAACGTTATTATAATATGTTAGTCAGTATTTAATCTTCAACATTGTCGCAGAATATCATTTAAGAAAAAAAGCAATAGGTATATATTTGAGTAGGTAGATTTTTCTTTTGAATATTATTCATGGTGTTTAAAAAATATTAAACATACGATTACCTACTTAAGTTGAATTCAACGTGCCGAAAATGATCACAGCGCGAGAACTCCCGAATGCAGTTTCGGCAGGTTTACGGTTGAAACCGAAATTAAACCAAAACCCCTCGACCTAAACCGAAACCGAACTTTCGAACGGACACTAAAAACTACTTATTGCCAATACAGTTCGTTAACGATTTCCTGATTTGGGTCAATGAATTGCTTTAGTAGTTACACACTCTATTACATGCCATATGTCTTAACTAAAATAGGTACATTTTACACAAGAAACATCCGGTCTGAATAGACCGAATTAATAAAAGAAATTTAATTGCTATGTTCTGTTCATTTACGCGATTTGTTACCGCTAGTGCAGTTAGTTTACTTGGATTTTGAACGGAAATGAAATCAAAGGTAATATTTGTCACTTTTTCTGGTTATTATTTTTCAACCGCATTAAAAGGTTTTCTTTTTTAATGGATATCCTACAATTTAGTTTGTTCTGCAGTTTTAATAAAAGAGTTTTCATAAAAAAAAGAGGTGACCGGTCCCGCATATTTTATTCCGAACTACTAAATAACCAAGTACCTAGCGACTTTGTCAACTGGTTTTAAAATTAAACCGATTATCTTATGCCCTAAAGGCAAGTCTATAGGTAGGTACATACCTATAACTTGTAGTGTTCTAATATTCCTAAGTTTCGTTTTTTTTTTGTGCAGGTTTTTGTGTTATTTACTGTCATCTGCTGTCTCAGTTTCTGTTGGGGAGATGAAGAGTCACAGCCTAATCAAGATATACCAATTGAGCGCTTAGATGCAGCTTCTAACAAAGATCTCAATTCGGGTGCCACCATCCATCCCTGGCGCTTCTGGAGACCGTGGAGATTTTGGAAATGGGGTTAAGATCAACTTTAGTAATTATTTAAACTTATAAATTACTCTTATAGCGTAGTATTATTATTCACCAACTTCTGTTTGCATTGGTAGGTCGTTCTATGTTAAACAACGAGTTAACACGTTCTTACGATTCAGAAGAGAGCGCATCTTCAAGACACCATAGATATGGTAAAAGACACCGTAGGCCTAAATTAAAAAATAAGATCAAATTATTATTCAAAATACAGCAATATGAAATTTATAATTTGTGTTTTCTTTGAAGTTCCTTGAAATTGATTTGTTAGTAAGACATCTTTTTACCATATTTTTCTCATTACTATTAGTTTAGCTTAAATTAAGTCTAGTAGGTACCTACTAATCCTAAAGTATTCATTTTTATTAAGGGTTAATGTGGATTTTAAGATGATAAAATATAAAGAAAATAAAATAAAAAAATATACATAATACATGTCAATGTACGAATTGTCACCATAGACTTTGCTAACAGAAAAGACAGCTTTTTGACATACGTACCTACAATAAACATTTTATTGTAACACCAATATAAAATAATGTTTTATCTAGATTCACAACGAACAGTTACTAGACGAGATAGCTCAGTTGTTCTTCCAAAAAAATATAACAAAGATGATAGATATGATTATGAAGCGATATCCACAACTCGCGGCCAGTCCACGGCAAAACTTACCAGTGAGTCGGGATCATCATTGGCAGCCAAAACTAGAGGTTCGATCCAGAAAGAACTCATCACAATGCTGTTTGATTCCATGCTAGACGCAATAGTGGAGTCATGGGAGCTAATTGGAATTCCCAAAAACTACGAAACCTATCAGAACCTCGAAAAAGCGCCCAGTAATATCACTCTTTCAAGTAAAAAGAAAAAGCCAGCCGGTGAGATTCTTTAAAACTGTTTATATAGGATAATGACTTTTTCATTTTACCTAATCGTACAATAACTTGCAATTTCTTTTATAAATTATATACTTTGCAGTAAAACCATCAAAATCAAAAAGAAGCCGTTCGAAACTGGAAGTATTTGATGCCGCTCAGGTATCTACTTTATTTACCAATTCGATAAACTTAAATTTGCGTGCATGAGTTCACTCAAGTGTAATCAGGTGTTATGAACCTATTATGTTATGAACCTTCTATTAGACATGGGTCGCCTCTTAGAAGGCGAAGGACTTAGGCCATAGAGCACTCAGGCCAGTTAGATACAACATGGCAACTGTTTTTTATATTACACTGCTGGTCTCCCGATAACTGAGGCAAATCTGAAACAAATTCCACCAAGTTGCTCTAACATGAACTTGTGAAAATAGACATACGTACTTACTGAAATATTATATGAAATATGTAAATGCATGCAGTACATATGATGTCACATATTTCCAGACTAATTCTATCCTACAAAGTTGGTTTTCGACGCCAGATGAAAAAGTAGTTATACGTTTTCGCAATGGAAACAAATACGAAGGCAATATATCAATGAAGGTCATGAACGGCGAAGGTCGATTCCAGTGGGCAGATGGAACGGTGTATTTAGTAACTATTTGATAATTTCCCCTTTGAATTCCTTATCAATTAATTGACGACCCGCGTGGCAGTCACCATACCGGTCTGACACGCAATGGGTTCTGGGTTCGTTCCCCGACTAGACAGACATCTGAATAATGGGTTTAGATTCTGTTCTGGGTGTGGATATTTGTGTATTCGTCTTTGTGTCTCCATGGAACCAACGACACAGGAGAAAATCCTAGTGTGGGGCAATGAGTGTAGAAAGTGTGTTTTTTATTCAAACTTCATCTCTTTAGTTTTGTTTACTTGTCTTAATTTTTAACAAGTAAGTTATATATGCATTGTTATAATTTGGCCGATATATTCCCACTGAGTTTAATTTAATTATTTCCAAGGAACACGTAACCCTTGTTTTAGCTTCTGATTGATCGTGATGTGTTTTTTTTATAAATGAACTGAAGCGTACAGTTATCAGCTACTTGCAGGGTCAATTTAAAGACAACGCAATAAATGGCAAAGGCACCATTCAATGGAAAGATGATACATGGTATGAAGGTGACTTTGTTAACAATATCCGCCACGGTAGAGGTCTCTACGTTAATTCTAGGAAACAAACGTCTTATGCTGGAGAGTGGGACTGTGGTACCAAACACGGAATAGGTGCCATTTATTATTCTAAAAGCTTTAGAAACTCATATGACGGTGAATGGCTTCACGTAAGTAATCGTTATCAAAAAACATGTGCATAATGCTGGTAATAATGAAATAATTAATAACCTTTGCTTTAATGACTACGTTTTATGATAGAACGTGCGACATGGCTTTGGTTCCCGGGAATATTCCTCCTTAAGTGGTTATAAAGGCGAATGGGATGAATTCATACGAGAGGGAAAAGGATTAATGATTTGGCCTAATCATGATGTATGTATTCATTTTTAATGAAATGCGGCTTTCTAAATAATTATATTAACTCATAGGTGATGTCATAGGTACTAAAAAGTAAAAGTTTATTTTAACTTATCGAATCAGGGATTTAACACACAACCCTTTACATGTATGCACTCAGGTATTCATACAACTTGACACTTGACTAGTAAGATATATTTTACTTAGTTTTACAGAGGAGAATGGAAAAATGGAGTAATGTCTGGATATGGTTATTATATTTGGGATGCTTATTATAATAATACGATGTCATTGCCTTCTATTAGCGCGTATCGTGGATACTGGCACAAAGGAGAACGCAATGGATATGGAAATTTAGATTTGGGATTTGGATTAGGTTCGTTTTTCAAAGGAGAATTTAAAAACAATAAAAAACACGGTGTCGGGAAATTAGTTACAAATAATGGATTAGTGCTATATGATAAAAATTTGTTCATTGATGATAATCTTGGCCCCATGACATCAGATGCTCGTGATAATCAAAATCCACGAGAATATAAACAACCATGTTCAATAGAACCGTACCAATTCGATATTTGCGACAGCACTGTCGGACTGATTTTTCACATACAAGAAGCCATAAAGAACATTGATAGAGAGGCCCATATTCGAAATTCCATTGTGACTGATTTTATTGAAAATAATAGAGGATCCGTGACATCCAATCCGATACCAAAAATAGATTTACAAAAGGAAAGTCCATCAAATTTGGACGACTTTATGAACTTTGAAGAGATTTCACTACGAAAATCTTTGAGATGTTACGAAACAGATCTAAAAAATATATATTACCAGTACGCAACGATATGCAACAGTGAACGAATAAACTTTACGCCAATATTAATACGTTTGTATTTGTGGCAATTATATTACGACTGTAATATTCATGAGAAAGGACTAACACTCGTGCAAATCGATAGGTTATTTTACCAGAATCCTGAATGGCTCGCAAAGTGTCCACATGATCCATTTGAAAAAATATATTTCTGGCAATTTATCCACGGCTTAGTAACGGTTGCTAGTAAGCTGTACGCTAAAAGACAACTCCCAGGGCAGAAGCCCGATACAATAGTAGCTACTGCTTTTAGAATGTTCATGGAAAGAGATGTATTACCTGGCGCCGGTCGCCAAAGAGGTAAGTAGACTAGTAGTGTAGGTACTGCCAAGACATAGTCCATAAACGAATAGACGTGACTAAATGTGTTTAATTCTGAGGTTACCTATTTTATATCTGCATATTTTAAAACTTGTATAGAAGTCATAAAAAAAGGGTTTTAGTTTTGGCGGCAAACCTGCCAAAACTACGATCGAAACCGAAACTGTATTCGGCAGTTTTCGCGCTGTGATCGGTCACGTTCGGTGCGTCGAATTCAAGTTAAATAAGTAATCGTATATTTAATATTTTTAAAACATGACAACAAAAATGTAGACACTATTGTAGATTTTTAAGTCTCGATTAATATTTTTTCCTTGAATGAGGGGTTGTTATGTTGATTATATAAATAAGTGAAAATGTCGAAGACTGAATACTGTCTGAGACTGACTGAATATTATAATGATGTTTTCTTATTTTTTTCCTCAAAACATGGTCCTTGTAAGGAAGTTTCGGTTTCGGATTCGGCCGAAACTGAGACCGTGGCCGAAATTCGGTTTTCGTTTCGCTTTCGGTCAGACACTAAGTATAATATATTATATCTAAATACGTCCTCATGCCTGTATGTTTCTCTGCTTGGTAATGATATAAAATATTATTAAGTCTTTTTAAATTAAATACATTAAATAAGTTACACGCTATTTATTTTTAACTGAATTCAATTTAACAGGGAAACTTACAAATGGATATGGTTCTTTTATACCCTTAAACGCACTTTACAAGGTATATCGAAGTTTAGGGGAACCGTGCACAATACGCTCATTTATGAGTGCCGTGCGTCGATCGCCTCACTGTGCAAATTCTAACAAACTCTACATAGAAGAGCAGGAAGATCCGCCCGAAGGTCGCAATGTATATGTCTTTGGGGATGAAATGATTTATATAACTGGTAGGTATCTAATACTATATTTATATTCGTAAAGATAATTTTATAGGAAAATATACACTTCATTAGAAATATCTTTATTACCTATTTACCAATAAATAATAGTGTTCTAGTATTAATACCATTGTACTACACAGATATAATGTTAAAACAAGACATTCTGATATATTATTTGCAACTTTCAGAATATGGAGAGCTACCCGTTAACGAATTTAAAAAGAAACCGTCGTCCCACTTAAAATTATTTAATTTGGGCAACTTATCCAGTAAAAGTATTATAAAAGTGTTCACTTCGATATTTCCACAAATCTTTTTCCATGACAAGATAATGGATTTAAATATAGAGATAACTTTCTTTGAATTTTTCGAAGCATTTATTATTTGTGCTGACGAAAGTGTCAAAAATGATAGATATGGAATACAATAATAAAAATATACCCCTACCTACTGTTATTATTTAATCTAATGAAGCGGTTTTACATAAATTAATAAATGATTATGACAACACTAGCATTTACACGAATTATGAGCGTAGTAAGATACTTAGGCAAACATACAAAAAGCATTGCAACTTCAGCCGAAAAATTGAGGAAGCTAGTCCAAGCCAAGTAATCTTCCTATCATATTTAAGATTGACAATTGCATTAAATACTTAAAACGTAGCGAAACGCATGTAGCTTTTTCAGCTAGAATTTTAGATACAATACATATAAACATTTAAAATTAAATCACGTTCAGTCATCATGGATGAAGTCTACTGACTGCACATGGCGCTATTGCTCATATCTAATGTTTAAAAAAAAAAAATTTCTATTGTAATCTACAATTCAATATCACACTTTATTTTTATGGAACTAGGCTGGGGTTACACAGAGGCCATTCGAACCCGTCACAGCAAACATCTCAATTTCATCTTGACCAATCCTTAAAACATAATTATATTTCTAGAAATTATATAAATTAATTCGTACATTTATTACTCAATTAAAAAGATTTTTAAAGTATATTGTCAGATCATGTCAACATTTCTTATCCGCAGTGACATATTTTTTAAAACATTTTTGTATCGCAAATACGTGATCTTATAACTTAATAATACATACTTCAAAGTATTTTTAATTGGATTTATTATTTTTCTGCTAAATAACGAAAATGAGAACCAAAAATCCTATGGCTAAAAAGCCTCAACAGATTCTTTTTTCTAAAAATACATACGGAGCACAAGTTAAAATAGAAAATTGGGATTACCGTATACATGCCGAGAAGAAAGATAATTACGTGTACCGAGACGGCCTAAGTAATCACGTTAGCACTTACGTGAGGTGGGGCACTGAGGATCAGATGCCTGCCAAAACAGAAACACGTTTTATGTTGGAACAAATTGCTCAAAAAACTGACCCCCTATACGCTTTCAAACCACTTGTTAATTTTACATCTTATCCATGCACCGAGTAAGTTATGATATCTCATTTTTATATATACCGACATGTCAAATATATAATATTTCTTTAAAAAATGTATAAATTGACTACATATAATTCTTTTAAATACATCTTATTCGTCGCCTTCTAAGAAATTCACGCTGACGCTGACATAGCCACTCACAGATCCAAATATTTCGATTGAGCTTGACCCAGCCGAAGATAGGGTCTCAAGAATTTGAAGGCATAAAAGGTGCCCGAAACAAAAGATCATTACTCGCCCTGATTTCGAGGTATTATGCTTCTAAATTTAATATTTTCACAGCACTCCAGGAAGGAATAAACTGATGAGAAATGCAGATTTAGCCCAACTTCCACATGACTTTGGGGTGATGGACTACATCTCCACGCAACAAGACGATTATAGAAATCCTTATCCATCTGTTGCTCGACCAGTAAGCATGACAATTTATTATTGAATATGAATATAAACTGTAAATCGTATTTGATAAGCATGTATGTATTTAACAAGTCTTAATCTTTACCCTTTAAGCAACATTACTGTAGAACTTTATGTAATTTTTTTTTTTCAGCTAACGATGGCATCACCCACTTGGTTACTGAACAGAGTTATTCGTTCAGATTTAACTCATAACCATGGCACAGCGCCTCCTCGAGGCGATTACCAGTGCTTGGACACGCACACGCCCATCAACCATATCCGGGACTTGAGACTTTTCCGATACCAGTCGTTCAACCCCGCCACATGCATGCAAGATTTTCCCACACTGGATAAACCTTTGAGTGATAAATAAAAACGTTTCATTGGAATATCTTTATTACTTAATAATTATCAAAATGTTCCAAACGAAAGAATCAACAAAATTTCGAAAAAATCTTAACAAAACTTCAAAAACGCACGAAATAAAATTAACCGTTACAATTAAATTAAACTTTCAGTGTAGTTTGTTTGTAGTACTCTTCACTTTTGTCGCAGAAGATTTAACATAAATATCAAACAGCAAAATAATACTAAATAAGAAAATAAAAATATTACAAACAAATTAATCAATTAAATTCTTACCAAGTTATTATTATGAATAATGGCAATCAATTACAAATGTTACACAACACAACTTATAATAAAATAGTATTTATTGCATAGATCGTTGTCAAAATATATTTTTGACTTCATGTTCTGCAAATTTGAGTTGCTAAGTGAAAACACGAATAAAACGAACGTAAATTATAACTAATTAATGGTTAAATAAATGTCTAACAAAAAACCTATTTAGGCCTAACATTGCTGACTCTCCTGTTCTGTTAAACGTAGGCAATTAATAAAAATATCTACAGGTTTCGATCATTTTATCCAAAAACAAAAACAAAGGATTCATCGGTAAAAAAACAAAATACCTACAATGACTGTTGATGGGCATAATTAATAAAGAACACACAAATACAAATAATATAATGGCTTCCACCCCCTTCACGAGTTTTCTATATCCCAACAGTAATATTTGAAACTTTACCAATTGGCGAATAGCTGACAAACATTAAAACATCATTTGCCGACCTCAAAAAAATAGAGGCGGGTAATGTAATACTTAAGTAAAATGAAGACATTCCGTATAAAATTTTAAATATTCTTTTTTCGATCCATATCGATATTTGTCTACACGCATTAAGGCAATTTATTCCGTAGCTCAATATATTCTCCCGCAATATTACCATTGCATTGGGTTTAGAAGATGTTTCTACATATAAATTCACTATGTCTAAGGCTAGCTTCAATTATAATAGATCTTCAAAAAAATTTAAGTTGAATATACATATATTCATGAAATTTATACCATAAATGCACTTTTAGACAGTAAACAAAACGAGAGACAAAAATCGTGTTCATTACTTTAGATAAAATAAATGAATAAAGTAAACTAAATGGAACTTCTAAAATGCTGAATTTTAATCAAAAACATCGTAGCACCTCATAGGACGTATTAACTGTTAGCAAAATATTAACAAGGTAGCTGCTAGTAGGATCGAAATGAAATGCGTTATGAACACGAGATTTATCACAAAGTTGCAGCTCTAGCAATGGAATACAATAACAATAATGTTGTTTGTGCTAACATGACATAATTATGCTAACTTACACCTCATACAAAATAGCTTCTTTTTTATTATTTCAATAATTTTCATATTTTCAATGTGATGCAGTAGTTACTACCATAGCTACCATTAAAACAGGTGAAGTAACCATTTAGACTCATAATTTATTTTTTGTATTCAATATATGCAGGGTACCAAAGGATAATTAAATGGCTGAATGCCCATCGACTTGACTGATTTCTTACCTATAAAACTACAACAGACCAACACTAGTCGCGCTATTGTTCGCAGGATATTGTACCCCTAAATTGTGAGGCCAATTATTAATAAAAAAAAGATAAACGTTTGGAAAATTATGACAAGATATATATTATGAGACATAATAATAAAAATAAAATCACATACAAAAGTTTGTCTTAATGATAGACGATTGTGCCAGATAACATGGCTAAATTTTTATGTTGTGTGGCTGACAGGGCCGTTTAGGTAAAGGGAGAGTTTCAAAAGAAGACTATTTTATGAGTTTGAAAATTCATATTCATAGAATAAAAGCTGCTGTAGTAATGGTAGATATACTTTAAAAACTCTTCTAAATAATTAGATAAACTTGAATCAAACTACATAGGATGTAGAAGATAAAAGAATAAGTGGACACAGACAGTATAATTCAGTCATGATAATGGATAGTCTATTTGACTAATAAAATAACAGATATGAATATTACGAGTCTGTTTGGTCAGTTTGCATTTGAATATCCAACCAAAGTTAAGCATAGTCAATCGAAAATAAGAAAATGATGATTGTAGGTCGATTTTATACAGGATAGTAATTGATTCTTTTTAAGTTTCTACATAATTATAGTTACATTTAGCAATTGTTGACATGTTTGTTATTCAAATTAAATACTTCACTATAAGTAGTTGTTTAACCATATAAATATTTGAAATTATAACAACTGGAGCTACAACTATATTATTTGGTAACTCAAGTGTATTATTAAAATGGATAGCAATTAATTAGTAGTGGAGATTACCCTGTATACTATAATTCTTTTTCCTAAGGAGACATCTTATATAATACATAAATTCATTAATTTATTATGTACACCAGATTTTACGGAAACAAACAATAGCATATGTTAAAACCCATAATTATTTGAACTATTTTTCCTTATTATTCATTGAAATTTTCAAGGAAATTATCGTTGTCAATTAAATATGTTTATATTCTAAGCAGTGTAATTTATAAAACTTGAATTTTAATAAGAAAATAAATAAATTCTTAATAGCCCAATAAGTAATGGTTCTTTCTCTTTTATAACACTACACAAGTTGAAAGCTGGTGAAATAATGAAGGCAAAAGAGAGTATTATTTTAAAATGTAACTTATTCAATTTTTTTAGCATTTCATCTTTTCCATTTCCAAAAAAATTGATAACTATCTGCATGCTTCAGAATTCATTTTAAAGTGAATAAACATGCCAGCTTACTAAAATAAATGAAACTGATATATAAGATTAATTTCTCCTTCTGCTTTTAAATATTTTAGCATATTTTAATTGTAACTAAAAATTGCTAATATGAAAATTGTTAATTTATTACATAATACTTTGATTCCAAAGATACAATATCATTTCACTAAAAACATTTGTTGGCCACTTTAGAGGTACACTTTACATTTGGGGTTTTACTGTAATTAAAAAATTCTTTATTGGAACATGCCTCTCACTCATATTAAATCCAAGATTTTAATTTATTCAGACCAACTTATTATTCTAATATGTAACAAAGTATTGCCAATACTTTGAGGACAATATTGTTATATCCCATATAAAATATAGAAATTTCATTTTATTTATTGAAATCTAAATACTGCCTGTTATGAATTCCTTATTACATCAAATATGTGAGCAACCTGGATAAGTGGTAATTCCAAATAAATGTACCTAAAAATAGCAAAATATCATTTCAGAAAGAATGCAAGTATAACTATTTTACGTTCTATATAAAAATTACTGAAAACGCCTTCTTTTGAATCCTTTGCCTTTCTTTGATTTAAGCTTATGTTTACGTACTGTGGACCGACTTCCAGTCACTTCATCGGCCAGCATACCTACTGTGGTCAATTTTCTCCTACGATTTTTCTCTGCTTTTGTAACAGGTAATCTTGTGAGGTAATTTTCTTCATATTCAGTCTTTTCTTGTTCTAACTTTGATATTGACTGTTTCACGTGGTTCCCCGTAGTGACTTCTAATGGTGCCTCAGAATATTCCTCTCGAAGTTCTCTCATTACACTGGAATTGAGGAATTGTCTCTTTGATTTGTCCTTATTTTTCTTTTCAACATCATTTCGAGACACATTTTCTTCAAAGTGAACGGCAGCTAGTTTTGGTGGCACATATATGTTTGATTTACTTGTCTTTTCCTTCTTTTCACTTTCACCATCAGATATTTCACTGGATTCCTCGTCAGATTCATGAATCTTACTCACTAAATTGTCAGGATTGGCATGGTACGACTGTGGGTCATCTTGTGTAGTGGCTCCAACAACAGCTGTTTTAACAAGTTTGTCTATTTGATACTTGAGCTTAGAGTCTATGGGACGAATTTTTTCAAGTACAGTACGTATTTCAACGAGTCTATCGATAGAAGGATCTGATTCAATTTTTTCACCGGAACACTTCCTTAGAACAATGTATGTTAAATTTATAAGATAGCTGAGAAGCATTTGATATTTCATTTCGAGGAAGCTCAACCCTTTGTCTGTAGTGATTTCACCACTCTTTACGCGAACTAACATGTTGTCAACAAGCTGGGATACCTGTTGTACATTAGTGTTCATTTCCTTGAGCAAATTTAAAGCCTGTGGTAAATCCGGTTGTTCCATTTCATCCGTAGCCTAGAATTAGAACAGGAAAATAATATATAATAGTTTTATAAAACAATAATAGCGTAGGGCATTCCCCTGATTAATATGAGGAAATAAGTTCTAATTGACCATCACATTTCACGATTTCAATTTTAAAATTGACATGTACATTAATAATTCACAATAATAGACTAGCTCGCTTTACAGTTTCGTTGAAATATTTACCTGAACCATGTTGAAAATGAACCTAACCACTGATAATAAACGTTATGGTTAAAGTTAACCTTAATAACCAATCTATAACTAAATAAATGGATTTTTTGTATACAATTTTCTATGATTCACAGTGTTTCATATACAGTTTATTCGAATAAAAGAACAAAACTTAATACTATTGCGCAAAAAGGGAGCATCAGAGCAACGCGCTCCGGTGTTATTTTATTTATTTTATTTTCAATCTCATTTTCTCGTAGTTTGTATTGACTATGGATTGAGTCTATGGATCCTGCATTAATATCTATATTGTAATCGAATTTTTGTTTCGATTGTTTAGTTACTTTATAGTTTTTAGCTTGTAGTTTGACAAAATACGTGGAATATATGATAACATATGAATATAATTAAATTATGGATATAATAAATTGATCAACATAGAATATTTTTATCTTTATTACATTGTTATAAAATAATTTAAACTGAAACAGAGTCAAAATATTATTTTAGATTTAAGCAAGACATAACTCATTTACAATTGTAATTAAATTAATTTATTTATATGCCAATTAGGAATAATTATTATTGTAGTATGTATTTTGTAATGAATGTTTCAATACCGGCTGGCTTTGACTGTATCATGATGTTCTAGCCTAAGAACTAGTGAACCATTAGAGTAAATTACTTCCCACAAAGCTAGACCTTTTTTTAATATTGATTTACTATCGGTTAATTATAAAAGTGCCGTTTGCCAGAACCTCGAGGCCTCCCCCGGCTACGTCATCCGTTAATTTTTAGAAAATGCAAAAAAACAATTAATTTTAACCTACCTACTCCCACAAGGTAAAAATTTTTATATGTTGTAATTTACCTATATTTAAGTCTACAAAAAAATCGTCAGAACATTTCGATGCATGCAAGTATGTGCCAGACGATAGGAAAGTTGTCATCTGGATGATAATTCATAACCTTCTTCCCCAAAACTTAAATTTTAAGGGAATATTATTTCAATTATTTTAAGACTATATATGAACAACCAGCCCATTCTGACGGTTGCAAGTGTCCGCCAGAAGAGTTTAAAAAGTCAGGATGTTCAACGGGAGTACGAGCGCGACGAACTTGTATGAGCTCCAATGTCAACCAGAGAGGATCCGGATAACAAATTTGTTATCGTCTGGCATTGCAACCATCAAAATGTTCTGTCAAATTTTTTGTAGACTTTAATATAGGTAAATTACAACATATAAAAATTTCAGCCTTGTGGGAGTAGGTTAAAATTATTTTTTTGCATTTTAAAAATTTAAAGGATGATTCCAACACTTGTTTACAATTTTTGTGGCCAACACGAGATGGTAACAGAAACATTTGTCACCAACACGTGTTGACAACACAAAAGTTGGCAATGTTTGTTAGGTGGAGACCCAGCTTAACTATACAACAAATATTATAGACACAAATAGGATTTTTTTTCAATAAATTAATTACTTATATAAGATTAGTGTTTCTTCTTGAAGCATAAAACAACAATGTGATTCGTCTAAAAGGAAAAGAAATTTATTCATTAAATACAATTAGTTTTCTTTTACAACAAAATATCAACTAAATAATAACATATTTATCTAAAAGGAAAAGAGAATCAACAATTAAATGTCCATGCTTTTCTCACAAACTTATTAAACTGAACTAAATTGTTAAACACCGTTTGTAGATTTAT
>MOOZ01000092.1:991478-1012571 GCA_002930495.1 Cecropterus lyciades | reverse complement strand
AATTTTTGAAGCTATTAGTTAACTAGTAACTTTTAAATACGGTAACTGTAGATGTTGTAATCATGGTTGCCATATTAACCAGCTCAGTATATCACCATGCGTGATCTTGATTTAATAACCATTTTACTAGATTTATACCAAATATATATAGAGGCTATTAAGGTTGATGATAAAAATGTAACGACTTATTCATAGGTAAGTAATTAAAAAGGTGTGAAATAAGGCATGGAGATAAAAAAAGAAACAATAGCGTCAGTTACGAATATTTCTATTAAACTGGCCTAAATAAATTACAACTTACATCTAAACTTATAAAATGAAGTGACTTGACGAAACTTTGTACCGCCAAAACATACAGGATAACTGATTTTTCACAAATGGTTGCCAGATACGGTCACACCGCGCAACTTCAGCTATCTATCGAAAACAACGAATAACTAATGTGCATAATTAAACACTTCGTTTTACATAAAACTCGGTAATTGGTCCACATACTTAAATACTCAGTCACATATCGGCTCCTACGGTACTAAAGACAATCAAAACTGTACTCTTTGGTGTTCTAGCCGTTAATATTCATTGCACGTATGGGCGTCCAATTTGACAGCAAATGGAATTTAAAAACATGCGATTCGTATAACTATACCTAATTGAACTTAAATTAAGTACGTCGATTTAATATAAGTATTATGCCACGAAATAGGTACATATTTCAAACTGATACATCGCTGATATCAGCAAAGGGTTTTTACACGTAAAATAAATTACATTAGGGGGCGTCCATCAATTACGTGAGCTGATTTTGGCTATTTTTCGATTTCCCCTCCCCCCTTCTCTTCAATTCTCACGTGAGAATGTTCAAAAGTAGGAGAGAAACAAGTTTTTGTAATTTAATCCAGTTTTCTCCAAATTTTACACGGTTTATATAGAAAAAAATTACATGATTATAAGGAGAGACCCACCCTCCCCTGCTTGAGATTTCATGAGATTCGACTGGACTATTTCCCCCTTTAATATCTCACGTAATTAATGGATGTCCCCTTAGAAGTCCATTTATGACGGCAATACAATATGCAGTCTCATAATAAGACTAAAGTCTCATAATATATGGATAGCCTCCAATTTATTTCTACAAGATAGCCGATATAGGTACTTAATAGTTATAAAACTTAGTCTAACTAAATGCAAAAATATGACATACAAATCGAAACGGTTTACATGTTTATGACATTACATGTTCTTGTTTATACCCCTTATTCCATAACATCTCAAGGTAGAGTCGAGTGGTAACTGACCAGCAACCCAATTGTTCACTTAAATGGTAACCAATTTAGGAACAGTCAAATCATACTTTCGTCTCAATTCAAAATATCCACACAAAATATAAACAGATAAAAATTACGTTAAAGTAAATATTCAAAATTTGACAATTAGGTCGCAGTACATACAAATGGTAACCAGTGGATATTGTTGGTACATTTTTAAAATTGGTATATTAACGTTAATAGAATAACGTACTTTTTACAGTAAGGTAGGGGAATATTATATTTACATGGTACCACGTCTCGATAAAATCGTAAAATTATTTAGAATTACTCACGAAATACTACTACTCTACTTCGTTTCTCAACCTGGGGTTCGAACTAGATGGAGGGGGTGTTACCGCATCTAAGTGGGGGTGATAAGCAAAATAAATAAGACACAATATAAACTTATACTACACAATAATAAGGTAAATAAATGTATGTCTTTATAAAGAATATAATCGTATTATTGAAATAAATTCAGTATTAAAATAAAAATACGGTATATGAAATAAGTCAATTAAAATGAATTCAAAAAACTCACTAGCAAAATCCAGTAAGGCTTTGCAGAATTATAATCATATAATGACTATTAAGTTATTGACTTTTAAACGGATTTCTTTATAGTAGTAGAGTAGTTGAGAAACGGCAATCTACGGCATTTTTTACAATAAATATAGAATCTTACGTAAGTGGGAACTATAATTCAATTAAATTACAGTAGCGGTATTAATAAATAAAGCGTTTCACACTTCGACTAATAGATAATAATTAACTCACTTTGGTTTGTATAGACTAACTTCTTATTTATAAACGCAATAATTTGTTATAGGTAAAATGGCCAATTGCATACAAATTAAGAATAATGAATATTTAAGTACATATTAATTACTATGCATATTAATTAATATTAGGTAAATTAATGTCTCTCAAACTGTTTTATCAATATTATTTTTTATGATATTTTGTCTTAATATAAAAAGGTTTACATTTGAAGTTTACATACAGACGTTTACCTATATCAATTATAAAGATGTCTGCATAAATGGAGTCTGTTGTTAAAAATGTTGACTTTTATACAAAGCGCTCAAGTTTTCTTTTCCTTAAAATCATTTTTAAAATTAAAAATTAATAATACCTTTGCTTACTATCAGTAAACATAAGTGCTAAGATGAAATAGTTGAAACCAAAATTGTATAAGTTACCTATACTTTTTGGAATCACTCATCTTACTCCGGACGGAAACCAATATGAATACTTAAATTGCACATTAACTAATAATACCTATTTATACATAGTTGACCCTTATATATAAACGGCTTACTAAAATATTTTTTCAAAGGCCATGAAATTAATAGTTATCACATTGTTCATTATAAATAAATGAATGTATCGAATATTGAAAATGGACGGATACTACCTTTCAAGTCTAACTTAAGTATTATTAAAATTATGTTTTATCATTATGCATGGAATTTGAAAATTCATGACATTTCACTTTTATATAAGGCACTAAATAGGTAACACTCATTCTCAATATGCACAAAGAAGCTGAGCACACAAATGTAGGTACAGCAGAAATATGATCGTATGATCCCACGATTATACTTTTTTTTACAAAACATCATATCTATTAGGTACAATAATTAAGAAAGAATAAATTATATAAAGGCCTTGCTATTACTATTGTGTATGACATTACATTTTATTATTCTTTGGCTCTTTTTATTTACTTAATGTAGATATTTTATTTACTCAAAAAGATATCACAAATAATGTAAGAATTGTAACAGTACATAATTGAATGATACAGCGAAAGAACACGACGCAATATTAAACAAAGAATTTAGCAAACATATTTGGATAACATTTTAATTGTATCGTAATCCATAGGGAATTTTAAAGTAGGTGTCTAAATATTTCAATTAGTTACGAGCGGTGTCAGAGGTGTAGAAGATTCATCGCCATAATATCTGTATCGGGGAGGAACTGACAAGGCTGTAATCGTAGTATCAGTGACATCGGAGTGTTGCGAATCCCTGTGACGCCTGAGATCTACCTTCCTTTGAAAAGCCTTGTCACAAAGACCGCAGGAGAAAGGCTTGTATCCCGTATGTTTACGCATGTGCGTAATGAGATTGGAGCTCTGACTGAACGCCTTAGAACACACCACGCACTTGTGCGGTTTCTCACCTGTAACAAACAAATTTGTTATAATACATAACAACTCTTTAATACTTACACAAAATAGAAGCTCATTATGGAGCTAGTGATGAAATATCGGCTTTCTACTCTAGTGGTCCAGGTTTGTGTCCTTATCAAATGGTTGTCTTGTAGTTACCTGGCATGTCTAATTCTGGTAAAAGAATTTCTCATTCTGTGAAGTGTACTATAATTACATAATAGAATGAAAATAAACAAATATATAATTTTTGCACAAATATCGTCTAAGTAGGTATATATGAATTCACTATTAAAGTATTAACTGTCGAGTTACTGAACCTATTACTGAGTTACCTACTCAGTAATAGGTTCAGTAACTCTATATATATATAAACCGTATGTATATATAAACCGGAATTTATGAATTATTAAATATTGTTGACTATATTTTATCAGTGTACAATAAAATTTAGAATAAAGTAGTGGTTTATTTGTATACAGTAAAACAAGCTGTCTATAATTGTATTAAATATGTTACTGTGTTAAGAATGAAATGCAAAAAGGGGAGAGGTAAACACAAATGTCATTATAGATAGAACAGGATTTACGCGGAGTTTTTATAGGGCTCCGGTGATGCACGTGAAGGTCTGTGAAGGCTGCGCGGCTAATTGCGGGCCGCATTTTGGAATATTGATGATGAGGCATTTATCGGGAGGACGATGGCCATGTATGGCTGCTGTAAATCACTCGGAACTGTGCGGGGACGTGACGAGAGGCTTGGACGACGACAAATATGTTCAACGTGTTTTTTAGACGCTTAATTCGTCTTTTTGATGCTCCTTCTCTCGAAGACATTAAAATAACTTGTGTTGTACACTGCTTGTATAAATTGATTTGTTTTTCATGTATTCTTATGGAAAATCACTAAATATTACCTATAGCGCTGCACGACCTAGTTTATACAATCACAAGAAGTAAAACGACATCTACCTATTATTTCATATTATGTTACTTTAACTATTCATAAATAATAAATATACTGTATTTAACGACTATTTTAAATGGATACCTGTAACCTCATGAGAATATACGTGGACTGTGGCTAGTTTCCAATAAAAGCGACCTCAGAACCAGGGTCCGGTCTACGCGTACTTTTTGCTCATTGAAAATTCATTAACGCGCCATGAACCGGCTGCGATTTGCTGTCGAAAAGGTAATTGCACGCTTTTAAACGTTTAATAACGAAGGAAACGGTTGTTGTGTGTCCCCAGATTCATATCGATGATTGATAGTCCTTTTAAAACGCGCAATAATGTGTAAATTATGTAATAACGATATAAACTTTACTAAAAAAATATATATGATTGACATACAAAAGACAGAAATCTACGATTTGTTTTATTGTTTATATAGATATATTTTATATTTATAGATAACACAATGAATAAAAGTGGAATACAATTATATCTTACTTATTATTATATTGGGCTTAAAACTTTACTAACTGCTCTAATAGTACCGTAGTTAAAACGCGTTTACAACAGGGAGTGTTAAGTAATATCAAAGTAAGTTTCACGTCATTTTATTATTAGTCTATCATTATACGGGAAACTTCTGAACTAAAGTGGCGGTTATGTAATAACATTTGATAGTTCGAAATAGATTTAATATTATTACGGTTAATGTGGTATCCGTATAGAGATTTAACAATTGTTAAATAGGTGTCTATAGTTATAATTACACGTTTATTTAAAGTTAAAAACTTTATGCACTCTAAGTAGATTTTAGAGTAAATTATTATAGAATATTAGGTTGTCCTAGAAATTGTTGCAATTGCAATTCCATATACACTTATATTTCTTTAAGGATAACTATTAAACAGACAGTCCAATCTTTGATTTTATTATTAACATCTTACGAACTCTTATATGGCTGGAAAATGTAACAAAACTTCTCTGGTTACACGTTACACGCTATACACGATTTTTTTAATGATTTCATATTTCATAACATAAACAGATACATTATAAATGCAAATCTGCATTATGAATGTTTCGTTTTCTGTTATATTATATTGTCGTTTAAAACTCACCTCTCATTCCAGATATGTTTTACAAAATAATATGTTACAATGTGTTCTTCGATGTATAACTCACCGGTATGTATGTAGGTGTGTTTCTTCATGTCGGATTTCTGGTGGAACCTCTTTCCGCAGTACTGGCACGGGTATGGCCTGGTGTCTGAGTGGATCAGCAAGTGTGTGGACAATGTACTGGACCGCTTGAAACACTTGCCGCATTGCTTGCACTGGACAAACAGCGTTGAAAATTAGTTTTACTGAAATATTATAGTTATAACAAGAGCCTGTTTAAAAAGATGCAAAACGAGTGCTCTCCAAGGCACAGGATGAATTGACTTATACCAACTCTGTCTTAATAATTGTCAATATGCGATGTGATTATTTTATCTTGCATATTTTGTACATACACAGTGAGTACATTATATAGTACAATTTCCTTCCTTCTCCTTAGGTTTAGTTATCAAAAAATCGATAATTAAGTGATGCTTATTTGCCACATTAATACTATATTTTTACCAATATCTAATTCTTATTTCTAATTTTTAGAAGTTTTTCTAACATAGGTTAGCTACCTGATACTGATCTCAGCTGAGGTGAAGAAGTTAAATGTCAAAAATATTTTGTAAGTACTTGAAATCTCCCTCTTCTCAAAAGTCGGTTAAAAGGAGAGAATTTATAAGTAATGACGAACAACTAACTCACTCAATATTTCAAAATTTAGATAATTCCTTTAATGTCAACAATTGTTTCGAAGACACAATTAAAACAATCGTTTGGTAGAAGTCCTTTTAATTAGGTAGGTACATATGTTTGTAAATTAAAACATTCGAGCGGTATAAAATTACAGTTAATAGCTACAGTAAGTAGTTGACAGCGTCCATCACCTTCAGCCGCAGTCAGTAATAAGAAACTATAATGATAGGGCAGCTCTACCCCTTTCTACACGTTTCTTTGATTTCTTTTTAGAAATGATAGTCAATATATTTTTTCTGCCTAGTAATTAGCCGCTACCAATCGATAATTATCTTTGTTATTTTACGAACTTCTGTTCTTTATCTACATACTCGTATAAAGCGACCGTCGCTCGCTTGAATAATTAAATAAGTCCAAGGCGTTAAAATCGGTAGCATTCTGTGGAAGGAATTTACGAAATTTATTTACATATTCTGTAAACAACTTCTAGTACCGTAGCCGTTTTGTTCTGTTCACAGACAAAAGATTGAGTTACATTAGATTTATTTGATCAGATGTTGGAATGGAATCATTTCGTTGTCTGTGTCGAAACAGTTTACCTATGTTAAACAGATTACCAGTTGAACGTGACGTAAGGTGAGGAATCCAGAAGATTTTTTAACGAGATTGTGTCGTCATATATTTATGTATATAGTAATTTTTGAATTTCAGGTCACAAAAACCAATCATATATCGTATAAAAACAAATTAAAATAAGCTTTTTTTCGTATAAAATCACTTTGTTTTAGCTGTGTTAACAAACCTTATATTTTGATTAGATCTATTTCAGGATAATCATCTATGTATAGTACTTAAAAAATCTTTTATTCTACGAAATCTTCGATATTATTAATGGCTATGGAGATACATACATAAATATATATACTCGTTTACAAATGACTTACTTCAATTTATAAATGACCCCACTGAGTAACCTAAGACGTACCTACTGTGTTTCTGACCCGTATAATTGGCCAGTTGGTTTGCGAAAAATTTGATGAACCCTTTCCAATGTTGGAAAATGAGCGTGTCGCGGGTGTTGCAGCTATTAGTCGGGTGGTTAGCCGTTAAGTATGCAATGATAATCCCCACACAAATCCGCGTAGCGGGCCTGTGACAGTTGGCCGGGCAGCTGCCCGCCTCGCATCTTACAAAAACTGCTAGTTTTTTCTTTCTCTTTTTATACCGATGCACTCTCTTATAAACAACACAGGTGCTCCGCTATGACCGTCCACATATGGTTATCGGTTTATTCTTCGTAGAGGAGTTTTTTTTTACGATAGCCAGATAAATTAAAGAGGTACTCGTAGGTATGCATTTTTTATGAATATTAACGGCTCTTAAAGGTGGATCGTTGCGGTAATAAGTATTGAAGTGAACCGATTAAAGCCTTACGCTCCATATAATTTAAAGTAAACGATTGTGTTTTAGTTACGAAACTATTAAAAACTAAAAGGATGCGCAAACCTTTTATGGGGACATTCATACTAAGTCATGTTATTAATAGAATATAGTCGTAAAACTTTATACAAATTTCAGTTATTTAACATTTCTAAAGTAAATAAATAAATGTGTCCAATTTATTTAAGTTTGTAAAACGAAGAATGGAACATAAAAATGCAAAGTTCGTTTATGACAGTTTAGTGTGATAATTATATTAAAAATGATGCGAGTTGCGCGGGCAATTAACTCGGCGGCCGGCGCGTGGCTCGCACGCGCCGCATTTTCCGCCGCTCGCCCACTATTGCCAGCAAAATGTTCGCTTACACTACTCATTTCCGGTTTTAATTGATACTTTATTAATTTTATGCTATTCATTTACATTTTTAAATATTGAAAAAATATATTCCGCGTCTTATAACTGCTATTATAAATAGGCAGTAGGATCGCATTCACGTTATTGCTATATCTGTGATATTAATCTCAATAATCCAGTTTCCCATACGGCGCGGTGAGAATCTTAGCTATTGACGCCCGCGTAATATCACTATAAAGTGCAGAAAACAGTGAGCCGCGTTTCAATATTTTTATCGGCGTATGACACAGGGTAATTATTCGTTCAATTATAAACCGGCGCGCCGTGATATTAAAAGTCGGTATTTTGATTAAAACCGATGCGAATTTTTATAATGACGCCGCAAAAAAGCGAAAAGTATAAAAATGGCGAGAAGACGAGCAATGGCTGCTTCGAGACGGTGAGGACGCGCGACTCGTTTCGATACGAGAGTACTTATTAAGACAAGGGCAGTTTTTGCTATTTGATTTGTAAAAAAGACTAAAACTGACCGGTTTGCTATTTAAAACCATTTTGAACGGAAACTGTACAGTTATTCCGATCCTGTTGAAGGATGTCGCTATTCATTGACCGTTGTATTATCACTTTTTATTTTTATAATCATAAAACTTATATATAAAACGCATTTAAAGATAGATAGGCTCTATGGAAGTTGTGGCGGCACCTTCGTCATAACTATTTCTGCCACGAATTGCCTGGTATCTTATATTATTATGGAGAAGGTGAATTGGGATTTTTACACCATTTACCTATATCATAGCGTATCTTAAGATAATCGTTATATCATATCGTCTTGTCCTTGGGTTTAATAACATGTCTGCGATGTAGAATATACCGATACCAATTTCTATGGGTGGCAATAACTTCTTAAGATCAGATGACTGTTCCTTTGCTAAAAGCTATATGAGAATTATTAATACCTGAAAAGACTTTTCGTTTCTGTTTTCATTCTTGAGAAGTAAAGAGAAGCTGATATCTCCCGGTGGGGGTGGCGGTGGGGGGTAGGCTTGATACGCAGGTGCCGAGGGGCAGCGGCGCGGCTCCACACTCGAGGGTCGGTCGTTTGCTTCTGGGCTGCTTCTACATCTCTTCACCAGTTCTAGAGGAGTATCAACATCGTCTCGCTGATCCCAACGAGAACCAACCTCCGATTCAGTTTCCACTTGTTCGCGTTCACAGGCGCTTCCCGGTGACCATATTTGACGATTTTTCATCGACAGATTCAAAGGTAATTCTTCCTCGTCATCTTGAAATAAAATTTTATAGTTAAAAAATTGTTTTTTATGCAAATTTTGAAAGTCGGTCGGGTCAAATAGGACGTCTAAAGTGACTTCTGAAATCTGTACAGGTGTGCTAGTATTTACCGATACGGTTACGTAAGCGTCTGTACCAGTATATTTTCCTATAATAAAAGGTATTTAAGATATTGGGATATTGTTTCAATTTGCATGAAATATGGCCCACAAATAGTTTATGACTTGGATTAAGAAAGATATCCTATGTTTTATAAGGTATTATTGTGTTTATTTTTGATTTATTATTTGGCATTGTTGTTTGATTTTCGTCTTATTTTCTTTACTTACGGGCCTTTGTTTCGTTAATCGGAATTTATTGTTTACTTCGTGAACATTTGGTTACAACGTGAATAATAAAATCATTGTTCGGTTCGATTATTTTAGAATTGTGATCAATTTGTGTTCAGTATTTGCATAAAGAACACGATTATTCATGGGTAAAAAATAATTAATAATTAAATTCGAAAAATCAAAAATTTTAGCCATTCCATTATATCAATTATTTTCAGGCAAAACGATCTTACTATTTTAACAGAAAATTATTTTCACTTATTTCAGTACTAGCAGTGAGATTATCTCAATATTTTTCAATTCCTCTTACATTTTTAATTCCTTTTACACAACTTTTAGGTCCACGCAAACGAAGTCGCAGGTATAAAATATATAAGTATAATATAAGTAAATTACATTTTGAGATTCTCGTGTAATCTAAATTTAGATATCTCTCACCAGAATCAGAACCGACCAAGGATTTTGACGTACCTACTTGTTGTACTTTTGTGACAAATCATATTCTGACTCTAGATAAACTGTTAAAAAAATACCTATTAAATCAAATCCTACATAAATTTGATAGTTGATAATACCTATTACACAAAAGTAAGACACTTATTACAAAAATTGTCGAAGTCGAAAGTCGAAGAAAACTCTAGAAGTTTCGACAATTTTGGAGGTATCTAGATACCTACATATATTAACGCCTTCATTACTTAATTCTGATATAAAATGTAAATTCATTTGAAATAAAAATCAAGTTGTTTGTGAATCTAGGTCCTTTTCGCGTTATCTTCGACGACAGTAACCGGTACGAGTGGATAAGCGACAATTTGAATACACAAGGAATTTGAACGCTACAATGAGTATGTATAAGGAGGTTGCTTTTCCTTGGCGAGTTGAAAAGACTTAAGGTAAACGACATGTAAACGACGACCTAACAGCCGTACGAGTTATTAATCGGCGAACAACACTGATAGCTATTCTAATGAGGAACACTACAGGAGCCACGGAAAGAGGCCGAGGTGAACAGACGTTATAAGAAACTGTAAGCAATTGTTTACACAGAAGTGTTTTTCTTTGATTATATACTGAATGTTAAATATATTTTATTTTCAAGTTTTAAATTAAGTTTGAGTATTGTGGCTGAGGATAGTTATAATAGCGTTTACATAATTTATCTATAAATTATAATTTAAATCTTTATTTATTTCTTTATTTTAAAATTTTGGTAGGTATAAAGAATCAGGTAAATGCTTTAATCGTTAAAGTATTTATTCTCGATACACGTTCAATTAATTCGTAAATATAAACCGTATGAACTATAAATAAACAAGTTGACATCTATAACGTCGATAATATGCAACGGACATTGCAATAATTATGGCCGTAAATCTAGGAAAGTAGACGATCAAATCCTGGAGATAGGCAACATCGTCTTCCAGCGAAGTTGTTCTATTAAGGTCACCAACATGCACAGCAATCTGCAGTGACTACGATAAATCCATTTTCTAGAAATAATTTATTTTCAGTAAAGGGATTTTAAAATGGTGCTAGGATAATAATTGCATATCAACCTGCTTTTAAATGTGATAAAAACTCTTTGTAGTTCGGTTGTTGTATTACCACTATAATAATACATCGGTGCTGTATTGGTCTAAGGATACTAAGGCATAACATAAGGTAATCCAAATTAGTCCTCCAAAACAGCATGGTTTCTAATATTCACCGCAGGACCCACTCCACTTCAATTTACTCAATTGAAAATGTGAGCAAAACATCAGATGGGATACTAGCTCCTTTGTGGCTTTAATTACTTTCAATTTCGTAATACTAACCATCTCTGGGCGGTGTGTGCCTGGCGTGATCAAGCGGTGGCAGGTACTGGGCGGATGCTCGCGACATCAGCAGAGGCCATACTCCAGCTCCACCGTACAATGCACCGAGTCCACTGCAGTACATCAGGGCTCCTAGTTCTGGATAACAAGAAAACCTTTAGTACATAGCTCCAATTGTAATGGCTGCGAGCTAAAGATGATAGAGCCTTTTGTGGTTCCTGAGGCACCACAAACACACCTATTTCTGCCTTATGACAGTGATAAACGTATTGTGTTCCAGTTTCAAGGTGTAGTAAGAAACAATTACTTCAGGCGTTTCAACTTAGGTCTCAGGGGAAGCAACGCTCCTATGACCTAAGAACTTTAGATAGGGTTTTAATATTATCAGGGGTTGAATACAAACGTATGGGCAATAGTTATCACTTACTATGACACAGGAAAAACCGCCCATAAATAATTTTAAAATATTTATATCTCCGTACTCTTATGAATATTAATAGCGTCTATAAATACGCTCAACAGCGGTGTGTCGATACCTATTGAAAATTTGCACCTTTTTATCACAACATAACATTTCGAATACCTTCTTATTACACATATAATAGTTTTTAAAGGGCTTCACATTAAGACATCTTCATCAATAATGTAAGTACGCACAATAAGTAGATGTACCCCGTTAACATGAATACCTTGACTTAATGTACAATAGACATCTTTCCTATTTTTCAGCTTATAATGTTTGTATTCTGTATAGATTGTCATAATTTTATTTGTTTTGTTTAGTAATTAGTTGGTTATAATATTCCGAAATGTAATCTGTCTGTATCTATTTCCAAAGGAATATACGTAGCAACTCCTTTACATACTATTATACATACATACAAGATCCATTTATACACTGTAAAAGAGTCGGTACAATTAATATATACCATTCCTTACATTATTTGTGAATAATTCCGTATTATAACAGTGAAATATTTCAATAAACATACCTGTCGCTCTAGCATATTGCTTGAGTGCCCGCCCTGCGATTTCTATATCTCCAAGTTGCAGTAGATCCAAGCGATGCGGTGTGTCTGGGGAATGTGGCGGGGAATGTTGAGATGTGGGTGAATGAGGTGAAACGCTGCGCTCCGGAGACGGAAAGCGCTGGGCTGATGGAGGAGATGCTGGCTGGAACTGCTCCGCCAAGCGCGACAGGAGGACGTGGCGCGACATCCTGGGACAAAAATATTTATATAATGGAAGTACCAAATGAACATGCCAACTTCCAATTGTTAGCTGGTGATTAGAATAAGTTATTTTTACGTGACGTCACTATATATCTAAAACGCATGAATACAGTACTGTACTACAAAAACAATAGGCTTTATCTCAATCTTAGTACCTTAGTGTGAACGCCTTATACAACTTAATCATGCCTTTTAAACTTTAATAAAAAAGTGGCAGCAATCTTTGCTGCCATGCAGCAGAAATAGGTATAATGTAAGAAATAGGTGGTTCGGCCGTAGTCGATTCCAAAAAAGTTATTTCCACTTTTACGAAATATTAACTACCAATAAAGGATATTTAGGTAATTTTGGTAAGTATTTTTAATAACATACAATTTTTATTATTGTTTGTGAGAAAATCTTTCGGTTCATGAAGCTACTTAATCTTTTTACTTCGTAGTAATGACCAATAAATTCTCGTCGCTACCATTGAGGTCGTATAAATCTCTACAACTGGATGTTCTTATATTCCTATGAGTGATCTATAAATATACATTGTCATAAGTACGCGTACACCTAAATAAATAAATATTAAATCGGAAAACGCTTAGTAATAATACCTTCATCGCATCATTATCAAATTTAACGTTTCTCTAATATAGCAGTATCATCATTATGTTTTACGTGACGATCGCCATTAGTCTATATCTTCTATTTGTCAACGGCTCTCGCCCTGATTAATTTGACGGACAGTATGTTGACAGCGAATCGTATTAAAAGCTCAATCAAGCAAATGAAGAATCAGAATAATGGACTTGGTCGGCGCCCACTGCGTACGCGCATTAATAATGCAGTCAAACAATCTCCATTAGACTAAAACATTGGACATTAAACCTCGCGTCTATTTAATTCGTTACGTAGAAACAACATTGACAAGGAAACCGCCACTATACTTCATTACTTAATTGTCCAAATAAATCATAAGTAGATTGATATCTTCCCAAATGAATTGCTAAATTTTCTAATTAAAGTGATGGAACTAGGTTGAGGACAGGGGTGATAGGTATCTAATAAAGGCACCTGTACCCGGCTAATGTAACGTTTGACATCGAGATGTTATCAAGCAGGTATACCGATTTATTTTACCGTAATAACGGTTGAATAGGATTAGAATGTGACTTTTTATTAACGATTGTTAAAGGATAAAAGTTTATTAGTGAATATATATGTCAAGGTACTCGTATATCGTGTTTTATAAAAAAGTGAACAGAGTCAGAAATGCCGTCTATAATTGGCTAACGATTTATGTCGACAAGGGTTGTGTGTCGCAATTTCTTGTTTCAATAAAGTAAGTCTTCATTAGTTCATAAGTGGCAATTACGTTCGCGACGGTTGCCTCCTGTTTCTCTATTGTACACTGGGAACTAGCACAAGTGTTGACTTGAAGAAATCAATCAAATATTTTATTTTTACTGTAGAAAGTATTAAAATAAAGTGAAATAAAAATTTAAAGTATTAAAATGGATATAAATATCATCATCATCACAATTACCTTCGAATGGTTAAGTGTTGAGTACGGGTTTCCTCTCAAAATAAAAAAGAGTTAATTAAAAAAATCAATCAGCTATGCTGGCCAAATGTACATTCCATCCGATTTTACAAGATACTAAAGATTTCAGACAGATAGATTATCTCAGTTTGTTTTCCCAGATCATTTCAGCGTTTAGTAAAATAAATCACCGATGCGTTGATTTATCCATCGTGCACGTCTCTTCATTGGGCTATTAATGCATCTAGTCTCTCTGTAGAGGACTGTATTAGGTAATATATAATGTAATCTACGGGAATACGTAAGTAACCCATAAAGTAACAAGAGTTGTCCGTAACGCCGACTACAGACGTTTCATACGAGTGTAACACCTGCACATTACAAACCTGAAAACATTAACGCTAATAACCTTATTTTACCGTTCAGTCTAGAACGATATTAAAGTGATTATTCCTATAAGTTATAAATATCTCAAGGTGCTTCTAGTCACTAATTAATTCGTGAAAATATGTAAATGATATGCAAAGAAGTCCTTGATCTCAATAATTCAATATTTAGCTACTGGCTTAATTGTTTATCAAATCAATTACAACAAAATTTAAACTGTTGGTACCTTTATAAGCTCTTTTATATAAAGATAAATCTATATCTTTATATCGAAGAACTTTACAGATCTTTACATTAAAATTTAAAAATGAAAATCTTAAATACCAACATTTAACGCACATGTGTAGTAGATAAATACATCATTACAATGAGTCAACGACGAAACGATTATTCCCTTCTATAATTCAATCATCAATTAACAAAGTTCCTTAAATCAAATAATAAATAAAAATGTTTCAATTAATTATATCTTAAGTTGTTAAATTGCGACGTGTAACTTATATATCTTAAGTTGTTAAATTGCGACGTGTCGTCAATAAGTTTAAGATATCATTTCCATTTCATTAAAAGTAGTTTAAATTAATTAAAGTAGCAAACTTCATGTTGAATATGGGTGACATTGTACAGTTATCTATTAGGAAGGTCTGTCTTTCAGTCAATTGATTTTATCCAAAATGGATATCCATGGATAACTCCATTCCCGGTAATATATACGCAATAAAAACATAAGGACAGTGAAACTTTATAAATATACACCATAGTTTTATTCGAGCTTACCTTAGACAGCAGAAGAAATCACCGCGATTTGTCACTTAATCACTGTCGAAATCCACTCCGAAGACAAGAAACAATAAAACGTATATTTTAAAAATCAGTTCTGATTGCATAAAGCCTGTTCATTTTTAAAAGAGGCTCTGAAATATTGTTTTCGGTTAGCGGGAGCGAAGTGAGTCGCGGCCGCTCGTAAGGTTGCATGGGGTCGGAAGCGTGTAGGCACTGTGTTTCGCGTTCGGCGCCTGGCACCTGACTGAAATGAGGTTCGCGCGCCCCGACCTACCCGACTACTCTACCACTATAACGCTCTTTTTTCAAAACTCTGCCAACAAAAAAGAGCAGGTCGGGCGGAGGCTGCGCAATAAAGAAATGATTTGATGAAACGGCCACTTGACAGGTGGCTCGCGTCGCATCCTCGCATGCATCGGCTAATTGTCGGTTGTACTCGGCAGACTGCATAGAGGACGCTGTGAAAAATGGTTTTTAAGTATTAATGCCCACAAATAAGCGGTCTGTGCCACTGTGACATTAAAACTGCCTCATTATGTGTTGCAACTAATATCTGTGGATGAGTAGTTTCATTAGGGTGAAACTCGGGGCGGTACTTAACTAGCCGTAGGTAGAGTGAAACTAGACAGAGCTTATGTGCGAAGGCAATTGAATCTGGAAGAAAATCTGAGCGCGCATTGTGAGAAGTTTAGATTTCTCATGAGCGGGCGCCCCGCCCATATAGCGCGATTGGTGGTCGCGTAGCGCTGGGCGGGGCGTAGCTTAGATGTTGACTTAGAAACCTTTTCGCGAAATGAATTGAATTGTTTTGTAAACGTGTTCAGTTTTAATAAAATTAATAATTTGATTTAGTGGTGTCGAAACAACGTTACTTCACATTCCTTGAATACCAGTAATAAATAAATTAATATCATGATTGATGCTCTACATTTTAGATGGAATTATTAATTGGTTTTTTATTGGAGTATAAGTGTGATAAGTAGGTGACTCGAAGTTCGTTTTTCCTCTATAGTAGTATAGTATATTTTCTAGGTGGGATCATATAAAGAAACGATCGATTTGTAAAACAATATTTTTTTCTTATGTGAATCAATCATAATCAAAACTCTTTATAAAAGATCTTGCAAATTACACACAATTTGGTAAGTTAAGCCATTGAATTATGTCTGTGTTCAGATGCCTGAACTGCAGTAGTAAAATTTTATAACCTTTTGTGTATACGGGAAGAAACAGAATTAAAACGTGTGGTGTTGAAACGCGTCAGTCACATATCACATATCCGATAGTCAACTTTGCTAAGGTTTTTATAAAAATCCGTGGCGAAGCAGTGTGGTAGATTGATGTAGGGACCTTTAGTCGAAGAGGCAGTTAGTTGTATACACTATTCGAATTTAAATGTTATTTTGCTATAATGTCATGCGTCATAAAATTATATATTAATAAATATATAATTTTATTACGCTTTATTGTATAGTCTTATACGTTCCTTATAGGTACATACAATTTCTAGATGTTTTATTTAATTACAATTTACATACATTAGGGCAGTTCTAATTGCGTGTAGGTTTACGTATCTATTGAAATTATTTCATAATATGTATTTAGAATAATTGGTAAGAACGGAGAATTAATGCTTAAACAATAATATAACGAGGATATTGAGATAAAAGACAGGTACCTTGGAGAAAGATAAGAGTGAATACGCAATTCGATATATTTTATCAATTTTTTAAAACTTTTACGTAAATACACTGTTTTATAAAAGGTACGTTAAGTTATATTATAGAAATTTTTACTTTTTTCAACTCTTGTGGTAGAGTGGTCATCATACCGGTCTCACACGCAAAGACTTCCCGGATGATCCCCGGCGAGAATGATGACTGTTGAATGTATATTTCTATTCTGGGTCTGGGAGTTTATGTATTCGTCTTAGTGTTTCTATGGCAATCTATACAGTAAAAATCCTAGTGTAGGGTTATGTGTGTAGAAAGCATTCAAAGCGTTACTTTGCATGCTTTTAACAAGTAAAACATGAGTTCCGTGGCTCGCTATAGCTACCTTCATAAAGTCTAGTTGTTATAATAAATCATCCATAAAATTACCAACTAAATTAAATGTATGAGTACATTTATAATTTATGCAAATGAGAATGATAATATCTAATAATATACTGCGAAATAAAATTACTTAACAAAAAAACAATACTTACTAAAACTAAAAAAATATAGCAATAGTAGTAGGGTTGCTCCACTTAGTAATAGAGAGTAGTACATATTACACTCCACATTTTGAATTCAAATATTTTTTCCCTATGACTCTTACTTAACTACTATGCCTTATTGTGAAACTGCTGGCCACCGATCTCTTCAAACGAAAGGGCTTCGTCCATCACGATTTGATACACTTGACTCGGCTACGAGATCATTACAGAAAACTTAATTTTGTAATTTATTTTATAATTCATTAATTGATTTTTTAAACAATTCACTTCAAATATGCATATTAAGAGCTGCCGCTACAGCCGCGTCTATTTCGAGCTTATAACAACAGTACAAAGCGATGCTGTGTTAAATTCTGGGTCGAAGGGTATGGTGAGGGAGATATACTTATAAGAGACTTTCCCTTGATCCTTACGTCCTTATGCTAATAACCTATTTGATATTATCATTTGAGCAACTAGTAGTTTTGGCGATTAAATAGTGTTAAACCAACTATCAGGACGCTGTCAGACGCATAAAAATCTACTTTTGACAGATTTTTGAATTAAAACCAAAAATGCACATCGTTCAAGCCACAAATTAGGCCGGCAGTGCCTACAGCGGCTGAACAACAGTTGTGGCTTAAGCGACAACAACGTAGCTTTAGCAAACATCGCTCAAATGATAGTACCTAATGGCTAACTTTAAGTAAAAGTCTAAGTTCGTTGAGATTGATTACAGATGTCTATGGGTAGCAGTGTCCACTTACCATTAGGTGGACAATATCCGCCTCCTGTATTTAAAAAAAATCATATTTACCATAAAATGGAATCCTGATCCAGAGTGGGACAACAGATGTCATATTACTGCACTAATACAACGTTTTTCTCCTTACCTTGCGGTTCTGTAATTGATACCAGTAGGCGTTTCGTTTAAATGATATTTCACACTCGATTAACCCCTTGTAGTAACAATCTCGGGAAATTTAATTAACCGGCTAATCTGCTTTGGTTGTAGTGTTCTGTTACGGCGGGCTGTGTATGGTTTCAGGGGAAGTGCTTCAGCAGTACGACGGGAACGTGTCGAGGGGAGGGCTGGTAAGGGTAGCATTTAAAATAGGGTATTTTTTGGGTAGATTTCTTGGAAAATTGCATAGAGTTGCAGTCAAGACTAGCAAGTGATCCTTTCTTTGTTTAAGCATATTTTTAATGTTTAAAGAGTTTGATTTAGATTGTATTGCTTTGTATCAACTAAATCAAATACATTATAAAAAAATACTATTAATCAATACATTGCACGACCTACATTACAGAATTTCACATGGTAAAATTTTAATGACAAAAGTTACAAGTACCTTTAAGAAAACCCTTTTATAATATAATGTTATGGAGGAATAAGTGAAAATTATCTTTTCTTGTGTGTTATATTTTACTAAACAAGTAGGCATACACATTTCAGGAATGAAAGAACGGGAAGATAATAACTTGAAAAAAGTAAAAAAGGTATTAGAAATTTTGTGAATGGGCATCGCCAGATCAGTGGCAGGCTCTACCGGCGACGGCGGCGCGCGGGGTGCGAGGGGCGGCGTGCGGGGCTGTAAACATAACGGCGCGCGCGTGGCGAGCGGCGAGCGGCCCGTTAGCGCGCGCACATGTCGCGACGGCACGCGCCTCGCTTTTTATTCTCCTTTTTCTCCCTTCGCCCCCTCGCGATCGCCCTTTGTTCCATTTTCGACGACCGGTGCCTCTTTTTTGAGTCCCCAAAAAACCGATCTTGAGATATCACGACGAATGAGTTTTTTAATCGGCCTCTACTTTCCGATTCTCGTGTACCTGTAGAAGTCACGTCTTGGTGATTTTATTTTTGATTAGTTCATCTTTCGATGTTGCGTTGAAAATAAATTACATATTCTGCTACGAGAACCCGTAAGGCAACCTGCGCATCAATAAGACACAATCGAGTTTCAATCTCGCTATCCGCACTTAAGGCGAGTCCACATAGCTGATATTTAAGTAAATCAAAATAAAACGGAAAGCGAGTACTTACGAGTATGTTTCAGCTGCAAGTAGAACCGGTACCTGGAACGCGGGGCAGGCGGCTGCCGCTGTCACCGTCCGCCATTCCTTACAGTCAACTTTTATTAATTGGGCAGATGAGAACCACGGCCTCCATGATGAATGCTTCGTCCTTATATGGACGCCAGTTCGCGAAACCTTTTATAGATTCTCAATTAAAAGTGTCTATTATAGTTAATAGGACGCACGGACATTGTAGAGTTTAAAGAAACAAGAATATTTGCTTTATGTACGGTATAAAAAACAGGCATTATAACGGAAAGGACGATTAAGTGGAATAAAATATAGCGTGGGGGTGCGGGCGGCAGGTGGCTGCGCGCTAGGGAAGCTCCCGCGAAGGCTCGATATACTTGCCGATTGATTAGCATTCAACAAATTATTCCATGAAGTTGGCATTATACAAATATGCAAGTCCATAAAAATCGTTACCTACTTAACTAGAACCCTACTGAATCAATACTACGATCTAAATATGGCATAAATTAACTAGATTCCCAAAAAGGCGTATTAAAACACAAAAAATTATAAAAAAATCAAATCGTTATTAGCACGTGTCACTCCATATAAGGGTAAGGACAGCTTTAATGTGACCCTTTCAATACATATTTGTGTGTCATATATAAATACTAAAATTCCGTTCGTAGCAGCGATCCTTTTTGTGTCTTTGCGTACTACAACTGGAGGGACCTGAATTATATACATCACGCTACGCCATAGATTCATAGAGTGCACAAATAATCTGTTTCATAAATAACATTTGGTGGAAATATTTTTACGGATTAGGGATACTAGGTGACTAAAAATACTACCTGCAGTTCACCTGCAGGCTTGGAGCGTAATCCAAGCCTTAACATAACATCTCTACATTGATCATATAATGCAGACTCAGCACTGTGGTTAGCATAGAGGCGGTGTTATCACCTATAAATCTACAGCGAAGAGCGTACAGAGCGGACGTGTTGCTAAAAAATTACAAATAATTATAAAGTGTTGACAATTGATTATCGCCATAAATACGACAGTAGTAAGTCAGTGATTTAATTGCAAAATTCAAGTGAGAAACGACACATCACTTCTGCAAGACCAGTGCGGGGGGCCCCTCGGGGAAACGAGACGGGCTGTTTATTTTTCAACTCGCTCCCACGCCGCTGCTCGCTGCACTTTACGTACTCCTATATTAGTAAGTTCAACGCAGATCAATATGAGCGTGCAAAGGTCTCCGACTAGAAGTGGCCCGAGTGTTTCGCGAAGTGATTCTTTTCCAAATTTAACAAAGAAAAGCAATACATCCGATTCAAGTGATACATCACAAATCACTTTTCGAAATAAGAGAAAATTTGCGAATGAATCTGAAGAATTTTGCGAATTGAGGAAGGATTTCACAGAAATGCGAACACAAATGACGGCAAT
>MOOZ01000092.1:980759-990802 GCA_002930495.1 Cecropterus lyciades | reverse complement strand
GTTAAGCTGGACTCTTTTCTGGGGTTAATAACAGATATCCATGAGTGTTAACACAACTGGTTATATTTTTTAAAATAAATAAGGTGACCTAAACTAATAAGAAAAAACAAGTGAAGATGTCGATAATTGTCAGGCCTACGCGCCACCCCAAGTCTCGGTCGACAAGATTCACCCGCGACGCGCCCGTGCCGCGGCATGTGCCCTTAACGGATTTATTCAAACGTCCCACAGCCCCAAGAATTCACAATTTACTTTATTACCTCTCACTTATAAACATGGAACGGTTACTCAAGTGTAGCGCCCGGCGAGTTAGATTAACGGATTTATACAAATGTCTGTATGTAATTATTTTGTTATTGCGAACTTTATATATTTATTTTTCGATTCGTAAATTCTTCGGGGATACCTCTTTAGAGGGATATGGCTGTAAGTAATTTCATTTTAGCGCGCTTCAAAATACTTGAGCACTCAACTTGAGTGTATCTAGCGAGTGAAAAAGCACCTATCATAGATAACTACGATAATAAAAGTAAGATGCATTTTATCAGTAGGTAATATAAATGGTATAGATTTGTGTACAAAAAGTTTGTTTTTATTTTAAAAAACTTGTAATTGTTGAAATATTATGTACGCATAAAATGCATGAAAACGTATATAAATACTCTATAGGTCACACACAGAAATCAAATACATTTTGTAGACATATTCGAACTCGTATTTAATCCAAACTCACATTCACACCGCGGAATATAAATTAATATAAAATATCTCGACCATTTCCGGTTTAGGCGCCTAATTATAGTTTTATTTGATACCTGAGGAGGCTCGTTGTAAAAGTAAAAGTGACCGCCCGCCGCGACAGTGGTCATACGGCGCGATGATATTTATTACTATATCTGTATATTATGTTAACTACGTTTGCTTACTGTGGCTCTTTGACAATATGGAATGCTATGTTAAGTACATAGACAAAGTGTATAATTTATGATGCTGAGAAATTAATCATTATTATTACAGATTATATCGCATCGCTTAGAAAATATTTTTTAAAATTGCAAGATAGTTATTAACATAAAAAATACATCAAGAAGATGTTGACTCGTTGCAATTTTATTTTCAAACAATATGAATAACAGCTTACTATCTTGGTTATCTTTTGTTACTTTCGTTAAATTAAACAATGAGTGGGTTGCACAGTAGAGACTCGAGACAACAGTTAGTTGGCGAGCGAGTCATATGGCGGGCGCGCGCGAAACCGTAAAAGCTCGGCGCGCGATGCGATGCGCACATGCCCGCTGCCATACAAAGCATTGTGCGTCCGCGGCACGCCCGCTCGTTACAGGTGGAGAGCTGAGTGGAAAAATGTTTATTAATCCCGTAAAACTTTGAAGCAGTGATAGCAAAGTAACAAGAACTTCGGAATAATATGAATGTCTTACAACTTTTCTTATGCGAGTCTTAAGCTTAGCGGTAATATACTTACTAAGGACATGATGTTGTATTTCACAAAACAAACATTTGAGAGCTCTTATAAATCTATTCTAAGATAATTAGTAAATGTATTTATTACATTTCGCAAAATACAATACGTTTATTGAAAATAACATAACAACATAAGAGGATATTCGAATTTATATATAAAAAGCTGCATCCTAATTGTCAACCCTAGGAATTCTTATTAAAAGATTACTTGATTCTTCTATATGTAACAATCTTCAAACATAAGTAAAATACCACTAATTTCAGACACGCTTTTAGGGCGGCTTCCTACTATGGCTTTCAAAGTCTGTTCGATGGATGATTAAAGCATGTAGATTTCTTTTTATGCAATAAACTAGTTGCAAATGAGAATGAAATGCACCTGATGTTACGTGATTATTGACGGTCACGGACGTCTCTAATCAACCACAGATAAGCTTGGAATACTATCTAAAGTCGGCAACAGATGCGCTGCTACACTAATCTTTCATTAGTAATGAAAGATTAGTTGGAATGCCTCATGTAAATACTAACTATACCCTCAAAACAGGTACACAACACCTATTAAAACTATTATTACGAGTATAGGACAGACATAGCGCTGACGGTGATGCCTCTGAAGTCTGAACCAACTTATATCTGCCAATTACATTTCTCCAATGTAAAATAGAGAGAAGTAATATAAAATTCTTTCAAAATAACTTTTCTTCAGTTAGCTCCTGTAACATAACGTTGAATTCAGATCGAGTGTGCTAATTGCGATCATTCTTGTGCTCCCATATTGAATTGGCACATGTTCCTACGAGGCCGCGGTCTGGTGCGGCGTTGCGGTCTACGATTACTGCAACGCAATGATTATGCACGTTATTTGTCGTGTAATTCCCAAGTTATTTTAAAGCTTTTATTTGTAATTTCATGAATAAACACATTCGTCGCTGTTTCCAACTTTTGATGCATTTAATACAGATATTTAAAAGTATTCGTTGTTAAGTTGCGTATTAATCGTTGCCTATGTATCTAATACGAGTAGATAGGCAATTGACTTTTGATTATTGGATTGGAAGATCAAGGCGTATGTAAGTATCCGTACGTGTATTCTTTGACAATTTAATAGCATATGCGCTTGCACCTGCCATTGCAAAAAGTAGGCGCACGCTTCAGGCAGTGAAGCACGGAATTCGTCGCAGCGATCGAGCTCATAGCCCATTTTATGTGCTATTTATCGGTAGTTGATTGGCGCAAATGCACCCTGCGTGTAACGTTTTTCTGTATTTTTATTTATTTTTAACATCGTACATTATTTTTTCACTGTCGTATAGGAATGCTGTCACATGCATCGATGATACTGTTTGGGATTTAAGATAATATCTGGCTTGGTTGTTTTTAAACGTATTCGTTTAAAACGTGTTAGAAGAAGGGTTGATAAAGAAAATTGGAGCGCAATAATAGATTTGACCTTTTAAAAACTTAAATGTCTAATCATATCATATCATAGAGTTTAAAAAATCAACCCTTACTTATAAATATTTTTCAATAAAAAGTTCCGAATTATCGAATCAATCCGCTTAATCTAGACACACATTTCCTCTTTCATTAGACTTTGAGTAATGACTTAATTGTGACATGAGCGTAATATGCAACATCTGACAATAATAATATATACAGAAGTTATGTGTGATTATGTAGTTATTCTTTTATAATCTTGCGTTTCAGAGGCAGTGAAGATGTCTGGCCGAGTACGGTATGCCCCGAGGCGGTTGCGGTCGGCTCATGTCGTCTTAATGAGTGTTTTAACTACTGTGGGTAAATCATCCCCTTACGACTTTTATGTAAAAATAATCAGCGTCGTAAATGTCCATAAAATATTCTGCTGGTAATCTTTGCGCGCTGCGCTACCTTTGAATGTTAAATAACTTATAAATCGTTTTGACTGCCGTTTACCGTTGAAATTTAATTTTTATTATCATTTGTTAATTTATAATTTAATATTCACCTGTAAAGTCTTTTAAAAAATAAAAAGGTAGCAAATGAGCCTGCAGTCCACCTAAGTAAGTGGCCTCTGCTGCCTATGAACATCTGTAATCAACATCAAATAGGACTTTAATCCTATCTGACGGAGGTTATAGATACGTTGCTATCCCTAGATACCAAATCGAAACGCATTGCGTAAAATGTAAACACATAAATCTATACTAATATTATAAAACTGAAGAGTTTGTTTGTTTGTTTGAACGCGCTAATCTCAGGAACTACTGGCTCGATTTGAAAAATTCTTTCGGTGTTAGATAGCCCATTTATCGAGGAAGGCTAGAGGCTATATATCATCGTCGAAACTTACGCGGGTGAATCCGCGGGGGGCAGCTAGTATGTAATATGTACACCCTTCAAACCAAAACACAGTACCAGTAGTACCTACAGCTGTACGCTGCTGTTATGGAGAAGACAAAGGCGTGAGGTAAAGGTACTAGAGTGGAATTTAGATAATTCCACTGTAGTGGAATCGAATCTTAAGGGAAATGCTAAAAAAATCTAATTAATGAGTTTTTGATTTAACGAGAAAATCGAGATAAAGAGGTTTAATTGATAAAATTTCGACATAGGCGTAATTTCTCAGAAAATTTATTAAAACAAATTACATTATTAGCCACCTGATCTGGATAACTAGGTAACCTGATTACCTAATGGGTGACTTGGTAGACATCGGCATGGAGGTGGTGCCGTCGGACTTGAATCACAAAAGGTGCTAGTTTAAAAGATTTAAATAAGTAGGGAATTATTGTGAAATTTATGTTAACTGTTAGTAATTACCAGTATGTTAATACTCTAAATGAATGTCATTCCCTTACCTTGCCAATCCCTTGTATTCGTTAATTCATATACATAATTAATTATGATAACTACATACGTAATCGCTTACAATCTAACATGTACCTAATAAGTAAAAACCGGTACCTTATAACTTTTAAAATATTTTTAATTAAAAACAAACTTTTTGTAGGTTAGCAATAATAATCAAAACGTACTTAGCCTCAATAAAAAATATTGCGTGAAAAAATAATGTAACCGTATAAGTTGTTATGGTGAATCAAATATATATTAAAATTATGTTGTCTTTAACATATGTGTATTTGATAGGCATGCATCTATTAAAAGGTATTCTTTTGTATAAAATATTTATGCTTAAATGACAAACTTTATTAAATTATAGCGTTGGTCTATTATAAAATAAAAATGATGTTTAAATATTTTATTGCACTACCTAGGAAACGGAAGTCTTGCACATTTACGTATTTGTGAGGAATAATAATAAAAAAGAAAAACAATTCTTATATAGTTAGTCCGGATAGTTCTACTAATTTTATTTTTAATATATTCTTTGCTGTCCGTAGATAGGCTTAGAATGAAAAGGCCTTTGAAATTATTATGCAAAACTACTTAACATGAAAGGTCTCTCATGATGTTTTTTACCATTGTTGAAGCAAGTGAAGTGAAGTGAGTGGGTACTATCACCATGAAGTTGGTTCAACCACACCGGGCAATGAATTAGCTGAATACATTAAACTTACCTTTAACAAAATTATGTAAAACTTCTCAACCCCACAAGTTGTCACTTAATGTTTTACTTCATCATTCGAATGGCAATTTTCTGATACGCGCATGATTTTGATAAAACAGAGGATGCGAACCGCGGACATTTGCCTGCCTATGCGTTCCGGACGATGCCTGAAATTTATGCTATTAGTCTGTCCCTTTTACTTTACTTACCATTTACAGTTATTACTCGATGTTAATTGTTTACCTACTCAATCATAATAAAGCATATTTTAAAGAGTAAAAGAAATGTGGCGAACTATTGCGCTATGGCAGTTGAGGGGTGGCAAAAAGTTTAGTAGGTAATTGTTCGTGAGCGAGGCGCTCAGGCAGGTGGCGCGAAGGTCGCTCGCCTCAGACGAGTATCATCCTTAGTTAATTGATTCCAATCTCGGACCAGATCCCCGATAAATCATTTGGCGAAGTCACTCTAGCTTAGCATTTTATGTTCATTACAAAGAAGCTAAGTAAAATAAATTAACCGGCCATTTGACAGATATACACCTTTACCAATACATACCAGTAATAAGTATGACTGTGTATGTAAGATGCTTAGCATATTCCCGCTTAGTTTATAGGTGACTATTGTGTACCTCGGTTTCCCTCTCCACTACATAAGCAAAAACAAAGAAACAAACTAACCTACTATAAATATACTAAAAACTATAGCCTTCTTCAGGACATGGACTAGTCAACACATTTTTTTTTTCAATTCGATCCAGTAGTTCCTGAGATTAGCGCGTTTAACCAAACAAATTCTTCAACTTTATGATATTAATAATAAATATCAAATATAAATATAATAATAAGATTACAATCTATACGTAACTAAAAATTATAGAATATAACAGAAAACAAAACATGTAAAACTTTAATAAGTCTATTACCTACTTAATTTACTGAAATTGGGTTTTTTAACGGAGTGGAATAGTTTAACTCAATTTTTTTGTAGAGTTATACCTAGACTAATATATTTTTATAGTCTGAATGATTGTCATTTAATGCATTAATCACAAAGAAGGTGTAAGCCTGCAAAAAGTGGTGATCCGTTGTGAAGTTGCGACCGGCGACGCAGCACCGATTGATAAAATAAAATGTAGATAAACACATTATTTTTGCAGTTCATAAATGGAGAAGATTATCGTGTAATATACACAAATACACAAAAAATACAGAACCTCTGCTTTTTTAACAATTGTATTACTAAGCTTTCTTGAATAAGCAAGATGGAGCTTAAAATACTTTCACCGATAAAACGAATCAAATTCAAACAAACCTTTGTTTTATCATCGAATTAAAAACCAAGGAACGTACTGTTAAATCGAAGTTTAATTCTTTCTTTATTCCGAAGAGACCGACGCGTATATTTTTATACGCTGAATGATTGTCGTTAACTGCATTAATCGCGAAGGAGGCGTAAGCGCACAATAAGCGGGCCTTCCGTTGCGAGGTTGCGACCGCCGTCGAAGCACCGATTAAATTGCAACCATTAATCCGTGTAGCCTCTTCGTAGGGTTGTCAGACATTTTTTATCTATAAATAACATCTTAACTTTAAATACGTACAACGGCATCTATTGACGCAATGAAGAAATATAAGGTATAACAGTAAATAATACTGTTCGTACATGCAAAAGGTATTTCACAATTAAGGGAATTCTGAAGGAATTCAGCATTATATGTGCATAAAAATTCATAAAAATCATTCAAGATAATGATAATCATGAAGCGTTATTTATTTTTGAAAGTTCATGTGAAGAGTACTGTTAAATCAATCAATATTGTTGTTAATCCGATATGGCTGCCACAACAATAGAGTATATTAAATATTTTTGTACAACCCATCCAATATGGGTAACAAATGAAAGAGCTTAATTTGGAGAATACAATACACTACGAAAAAAATCAAATCTAAGATGGTCGTCATCAAAAACATTGAAGATTACATATTTTTGTACAACTCACCCAATATGGGTATCAAATGAAGAGAATTAACATGTAGAATACAATATACTATTAAAAAAATCTAATCCTAGATGGCTGCCATAAAAAATGAAAGATTACAATTTTTCGTACAACCCACCCAATATAGGTATCAAATGAAGAGGCTCAACTTGCAGAACACTATACCCCATAGAAAAAAATCGAATCTAAGATCGCCGCCATATATGCCAGTAGAATTTTTTTTCAACCATCCCATTATAGGTATCAAATGAAAGACACAACTAAAAATAAAATAATAAATTCATATAAAAAATATTCGTCGCGAGATTAAATCTGGAAATCACAGACTTAGAGCTTAATCGATATAATCTGGAAAATCACGCGACAAGCTTCTATATGATATAAAATTGTATAAACAAAATGATGGGTTTTACGACTACAAAGTTTTTTTTCTTTTCAGTGCACTGAAATAAAAACCTGTTTTTTAACATATTGTTTTGTATTAATTTTATTAATATATTACTTGCTATATATGTGTGATATTAAAAAATACGTTACTTAAAAATTGCCTATGACCAAAATCATAATTATGTGAGACAACGAAATTAACCTTTTTGCAATAACAACATTAAAGAGGCGTAGCAACGAGTCATTTAAAAATAGCGATTGTTTAATATGTCTGATTAAGATCCGGTAAAAAACGCTGATAAGTAAAGGGGCAAGTGTTTTGCGGAGTAGCATTTTCCATATCTGTCGAACAGCGGGTGAAGCGAGCTGTGGTGGTGCGTGTGCCGCACGCGCCTAATAATTACGCGTTAAAGGTCGCGCGCGCACATTGCGTCCGCGACTGCGCTGCAAAGCTATGCGCTAGCCCAACTCCTGCCTTTCCTTGATTACAATAATCAGACGAGAGATTCCGTTCTAAATTGTGTATTTGTGTACATCGACACAGTCTTTTTATCTACACTAATTACTCTATAATGCGTTTAGATACAGTTGTTATTTAAATATAAAGGTCAAAGTTATTATAACATTGCATTGGATTCACTTTTGCTATGTTATATAATAAATGATCAATTATTTATTTTTTAAATACATGTTAATCAACCCTTTTATGATTAGTCAATTGACAAACTTTGATAGTATAAGTATTTGAATAGAAATATTAATTTTATTTAATTAATAAGATTAATTTAATTTTTACTGACATGCTGGAAAATTATTATTTAATTTAATTTTTATTTAAAGTTATTAATAAAAAGGTACAAACAAACTTTCTTTCCCATAGTGACGAGCATTTATAATGCAATCGCTAGTGGCCCGTTTGATTAGTATTAAATTATTCACGATTATCTATAGAGACAAGTTATTTAATGTTAAGCATCACATTTCACGATGGCAACATTTATAAATTGGCTGGCAGAGGCGATTTAAAAGATACGTACGATGAAGTTACTGTAAGTAAGCTTTTGTTAAATATGTATTGACAATATTATCTACAATCTTCACGAATATTGTTATAAATAAGTTATTTAATTACCTTTTCTAAATTTTAAATTTCTGGTAGGCTTTACTAAACCAAAAAAGTTATAAGTGCCAGTTTATTTATAGGATAGCGTTCTGAGGACGGAAACCATGTAGATAAATCACACTGGCGGTGGATTAAGTAAGTGTTTATTTTTCCATTTTGCCGATAAGTGGTGAGTGACAGTACAGAAGATTAAATCTATAGTTCGCGTCTAGCCCATAGGGCTGTCGGCGCTTGTAATAAAGATGTTTTCCGATAAACTGTAGTCGCCACGGTCGTTCCGTCGCTTAATTATTGAAAGCCAATTGCAATTACGTGTCGGCGACGGCATGTGGTGGCACAACAAAGCCTCAATTATATGCGGCCATGAATTTCATGTGTTATGATTGCGCGACGCACCACAGATACGAGACCCAGGCTAGCGCGACATCTGCCGGCTAGTTCATACATTATTTTATACATCGACTATTTGTTTTATCATTCGGAAAATAAAATTTCCGTATCTTAAAAATAATTTATATTGTATCTTAATGATACATCGTAAAGTGGTAGAGCCTATAATGATTTGACACCGGAGACACTAGCGCCACACCTATTTCTACCTAATATCAGTAGTGTCAAACGTTGTTTTGGTCTATTTGATCGGATGTGGTAAAGGAGACAAACCTAAGATGCATTACAACAAAGTTCTCAGGAGCAGCAACGGATCTTTGATCAACCTCAGTAAAAACTCTAATGTTATATGGGTTAATTACAGATGTCTATGGATGTCAGTGGCCACTTTCCATCAGGTTTACTGCATACTAATTTCAAACTTATATAGTGTAAGTACAAATAAAAGATACAAAAAAATCCATTTTAGAATTCATGACTATATGTGTTATTTATAAAAAATCTCAAGAAGTTAACGAGCATACAATTTAATGGTCAGTCATCGTTAAAGGCGGATACCCAGGGCTAGAATTATGAGCGCCGGTAGCAAAATTGAAGTCATTCTCGGAGATTTTTTCTAGGAAAATAATTATCCTAATCAAACAAATTTGAGAATTTAATCGATTTTTTGGTTGACTTATTTCAACGATTTATACTATAACTTTTACACACTTTTACATACGGCGAACATTTTTTTCGTTAACTTGTTGCAATATACATAGATTACGTCGTTTTATTTTTCTTAAGTGGGTCGACATATAAATGTGTCCTGAATGTTATCCTCCCGATAGCCTCCTGGTTACGATGCTGACCTACAGTACCTATAGATATGTTTGGCCATAGATATCAGTGAAAACTACGTTACAATCTTTTTTAACATTTTCTACTCGTTCACATCAGTGAAGTCGAGAAGATCCGTATTTTATAGGTAACTAGCTACGCCCCACGGTTTCACCCGCGTATTAGTAATTACAAAGAAAACTAATTTATGTATTTATTTGGATAAGAATAAATATTATATTTATAAAAACAACTTCGCAAATAATGCATTATTTTGGAAGAAATTTGGT
>MOOZ01000092.1:945523-972991 GCA_002930495.1 Cecropterus lyciades | reverse complement strand
TAGAACTTAAACGACGATATATCGCTGTTACAAAGAACTGGTTTAAATACTATCACGTTAGCACTACCATGTGGAATTCATTCAACATTTTCATACCATACGTTCTTATTGTCAGGATTAGTAATAATTTAACTAGTGTTGCCAAGGGTGGTAATGAACCTTTTGAAGGTGGTAGAACTCGGTGTGGTTCGACTCCGGAAGCACCGCCGCCACACCTATTTCTACCTAATAACAGCAGTGTTATGCGTTGCTGTGTTCTGGTTTAAAGGATGTGGTAAGGGAGATATACTTTTCCGAGGCATTCCATCTTAGTCCTCAGGGGTAGCAACGCATTTGTGGCTTTGATCTTACCTAGGGTTGATTACAGATGTCCATGGGCGGCAGTAGCCACTTACCATCAGGTGGGCTTCATGCTCGTTTGCAACTTCCATACTATTAAAAAAAACCTGTCAGCCAATTTGGAACACGAAAGTCACGTTAAAAATCCACAGCTGGAATTAAATCTTACCATAGGACTATGGTATGGAAGCTTACCTCCAGTAGTGGTAACTTCTGGAGGTAAGTTTCCTCAAATTTGCGCTACTCCAACTGCTCCTTGTAAAATATAAACGCTTTCTACACTCACACTAGGATTTTCTCCTGTGTCGTGGGTGCCGTGGACACACAAAGACGAATATACAAACACCCAGACCCATAATAGAAATCTAAACACATCATTCAGATGTCTGTCTGGCCGGGAATCGAACCCGGGACCCCGCGTGTCAGATCGGTATGGTGACCGCTCCACTACGTGGGTCGGCTCCTATAATATTTACATCCAGCAAATAGTAGCTAGCCATGTTTAAGTCACTCTATTATTAATATTATTATCCAAGGGTAATCTGGGCATCTTTTACTGAAACACAGTAATCCAAGTACTTTTATAGTATGGATGTAGCAATTAAGCATACAGTCCATCTGATGATATCTGATGATTATTTAATTTGTATGTTTCTTGTTGTTTATTCTTTCTGGGTATAATAAAGAATATTATTATTATTATTAGTATTATTAATTCTGAGAGCGATATCGGTATATTTTATTAACGTCACAGCATGTTTGTATAGACTTAATTGTACGTAAATAGATAATAGACACATAAATAACACTGTGTTGAAGTGTTGTGCGTCAACAGTCGATGAGCCCGTATCGTTCGACCGCGGCTGCGACCCTTCCATTGACATTGAACTCCACGCTCTGAGCCGGAGTCACTTGGGGTAAATGGAAACATAGGGAAAAGTGAAAAATTTTACTGAACCGCATTAAGATCGTTTTTTATACAGCTTTGTTTATGGCTATTAGGTAAGTACTTTATTTATGACGAGAAACACTGACATTACCATTATTTAAATGATCTCTGAATCTACGTTTCCCGTTATAAAACTTTTCCTTAATGAAATCCCTATCCATAAAAATCATCAATTCAAATTTAAATTATTTTCTCTAGTTTATTTATCATCTATTAGCCATCTTCTATTTAGGTGCCTGTGATTTTTTGTAATAGGTACTCCGAACACGCCGCTTATAGCTATATAAATCGGGAATATCATGTTTTACAAAATATCATTTGAGTTATTGGTCGCAGATTTCTCAGGAATAAAATGTATGGTCTTATTTAGGACTCATTACTTACGAGAAATGATGTGTTCATTGTGTTGGCAGTCATTGAAGAATAAATACATAACTACTTCATACATGGTATATTATCAGAGTATTAGAATTCTAAGACTATGCATATTATATAATTATGTATATTTTTATATGTATAAGACACTAAAAGGTAGAGTTTGTCATAAATAAAATAAAGAAAATATAAACCTAAACTTATCTTAAATATTTCGTATCTAACTATTACTAGTATTTTTGGAAGATTTAAAAGTAACATGTCGCACATAGTAGCACCTCCCCTAACGTGCGGTGCTGCGGTAGCGGCGCGCCCGCATGCGGCGGTGATTTGCATGCGCCTGCGCACGGATAACACCGCTGATAACTTTTTATTCCTCCATCATTGGAGTCATAAAAAACGTAAGATTTCGAAGACCCTAATAAATTGTTCTATGTGAATAATATAGGTACTTACAAAATCAATATTTTAGGTAGGTACTTACATAATCAATTTTTAATATAGAACGTGAATTTGTGTATAACTTTATTTTTGTACCATTTAAACGTACGTTTTTGTATGAAGGTAGTTAGCCACGTGGTCCGATATAAACAGCTTATTAATGGAGTAAGTTACCTTTACGTATTTATTAAAGTTTAAAATAAATTAACTTTTCATAAGCTTTTAAAGAAAAAAATGAATATTAAAAGTATGCCGCGTTAATTAAAAAAAGTTTTACCTATTAAAAATGACTAGTTTTTTGATAAAGAGCTTTTTTAAGATATTATCCAAAAGTTCATAAATTTCCACGCTCAGGAACTTCGTTTATTTATTCCCATACACAGGTTATCAATAGTTGAAAACTAATTTAGGGAGATATGCAACATAATAAAGATAAAATTGCAAGTGGTCCTGTTCACACAATTAAAAATACGCGTTATCTCTATCTACTACTATCCGTATTCGATTAAAAATAGAATGGGGTCAATATTTTGGGTACATAAATGAGTTTTGCCAGAAAGGAAGTAATTTGTCTTTTATATCTCGAATTGGTGCGAAACTATAACAAATCCTTCACTAGAGTGGTATAGATACTTGAAACAATAAATTGTAGGTATCCATTATTGGAGGATGATATTAATTGCGCAGGCGCACCTGGGCTGCGCAGGTGAGGCTTTCGTTTTGGGGTCAACGGTGGTTTTGACATCAGCAATGCGCCGTAGGACTGTGGGAAGTGACCCGACGCGTCGCCCCAACTTAATTATTGCCGTCATTCCGTGCGGCGATTCACGCAGTTTTAACTTTTTTGTTTTTTAGTTTCGTGCAGGTCGTTCGGGCTAATCTGATTATCTTGATAAATAGACCATATTTATGCTAAGGTCAACAGCTAAGTTGATAATTGACTAGATTAGTTCATTTGTTACATACAAGGTAGACTGGCCAATAAAGATTGACAATCACGAAAGCATAATATAATAAATGCATCGATCTTATTATATAGATACTGTAATGTAAAATATGCACACATAATTTATTATAATAGATTATAAATTTCCGCCGTTTTTTTTTTACAAAAAATAAGATTTATTTGTTAAAGAACGATACAATACTATTATTTAAAGTAATGTCCATCACAAACCACTACTCCTTCCCATATCTCAGGCAGCAATAGTATACCACGCCTGAAGACGTTTATATCCTTTGAGGCTATCTACGAATCAACCCAATTTTTGGTATCATCATATGATGTAAAGCACTGCTCAGAAAAATCATGTGCCATCGATAGGAATAAGTGATAATCGGATGGCGTAAATTCTGATGAATACGGCGGATGGAATAAAACTTCACAATCAAGTGTTTTAAAAAAATTTGACCGGTAGACAATATGAGGACGAACATTATCATATAGGAGTATAATTTTGTCGTGTCTGGAGTCATTAATGAGCAATTATTTTTTTCGAGATCAGCTTAATCTCATCAATTGTGTCGAAAGCTCCTGTGATGGTTTCGGTCGGATTAAGCAACTCGTAATAGACGACACCTAGCTGATCCCACCAAATACACAGCAAAAGTTTCTTTCCGTGAATATTTTCTTTTGTTGTTGATGTTGAAGAGTGACCAGGTCGTCCACATGATCTTTTTCTTTTGGGATTATCGTAGTGTAGGTATCCACTTTTTATCGTTAATAGAGTAAAAAAAGTCTTATTATAAGACTTTTTTTTATTAGACTTAGTAACTACCGGGAACAGACTAAGCTATAAAGTTTCATAAATGAAAATAGTGATATTACTTCCTTCCAAAATTCTATGTCAGGATCACAGTTATTTAAGATAGGTAAAATCTCGGACATATTGCTCAATTTTCCATAATATGCCTCACTGCCGGTTGTTTTCGAAATACTTAATAGTAGAGCAGGATTTATTACTCAAAAATAACTCTTTACCTGATCTCTATTCATTCAAAAATTGTTTTGTTATATATCTATTCATACAAAACTAGTTCGTAAACTAAATTACACATTACAAAACAAAACTACATTCATTGTTATAACTTCTATAAAAATCTGTTTCTACCGAAGCGTAAAGTGTTCATCTAGTAATTACCTATACTTGTCTATGGACGTATCAAAATACTAATTCAGCAAATATACGTAGGTACATAATAAGAGTCCAATACTTTTAGTACGAGTTTATGACGTTTCCTCAAAACAATAATTGTTTAAGATTCGTATAAGTCTAGAGATGTGCTGGATCGTTAAAATAATAAATCCCCGGATATGGATATGAATGTGGATTATTCGTGTCTAGATCCGCGAATAAGTATCTCAATTTTCTTACAATTTTTACTCGGTATCGCTGTGTGTGACCTTAAAGTCATAGATGCTATATTGACATGTTTCGTCAATTGTTGTAATGGAACTCGGCTTCCGAAGTTACTGCGAAACTTCCGCAAAAAATCGAACCTCCGCTTCCGCATCCGCCTCCGCAAATTTTTTGTGGAGTTATGGCGGAGGTTTATTTGCAATGATCTTGACGTAAAACGCGCAAGGAGGGACGCTAGGCGACGCGGCCGCTAAGCTACAAGTTGCAACTAGATGAATATATTTATTGTGATAGAGATATAACATAACAACAAATATAAAGTTTTTTCTCCCATATTTCGCACCATCAAGTGCAGTGCTAAGTGAACAATTATTTAGTGACAGCCAGCACGAAAGGCGACAAATCCGCAAAACTGTTGCTCGTAAATATATTTTTCCACATCTTAATTTTGATTATTTGTAATTATTTGACTTTTTATAAGAACTGTACTTTGTAAAGTTCACCTCCGCCTTCGCCTCCGTCAACCTCCGCCTCCGCTAAGATTGCCTCCGTTACAACCCTAGTTTCGACCATGCAAGCTTTGTTTACGTTTTCGTCCATAAATTGCAATGTCATTTCACGTTTACGTTTTCGGCCATACCTTGCAATGTAAAGTACAATGATGGGCGAAAACGTATTTTTTTTGTATAGCTGTGCCTAACGATATGGCAGCCGGGCCACCTAATGGAAAATAGTCACCGTCGCCTATGGACCTTTATTGAAGAGCCTCATGCCATAGCGCTTCTCATTCTCATTCCACATCTTACATGATCGTGGCAGAAAAGAGCGCGCAAAAAAACGTTGAGGACGACTACGGGTCCAGTTGATGTGGATGGAATTTCATCCTTCGGCGACTGGTGAGGTGGAGGAAAGGTGAAGTGGGCACCAGGTCAAACAGTTCCTCGGAAAACTCACCATTTTTAAACCGGTAGAACACATAAAGGGAACCTATGTCCCTTCGCAGGCTTAAGGGTTCTAATCGATCGGTGATCCTTGGGTCGTTGACGATTTGGACCACGTGTTTCTGTACGGAGTCAAGTGAGTTAAGTTGGCACTGGGGCGCTCCAGCCCAGAAATGCAGTACTCCATGTGGAGACCCCACATGGAGCACTTGTGCCTTACAAAGCATAAGGAGATGCCTCCAGTACAGAAGTTCTGAAGGCTCTGTTGAGAACGCCCAGTTTTTTCGATGCTTACTTTACCTTCCAATATTCACCGGTACTGTACGTCACACGAGATGTCAACTCCCAGGATCCCACGCTTTTATCAATGGTGAGTGGAACCTATTCCTTAAACTTTGACTCTATGACAAAAATGGTTTTTTTAGCGGTAAATACGCAGACCTGTGTCTTCCTGGGGTAGAACTCAACAAGGGTAGATCGACCCCATGTCGAGACCCGCTCCAAAGAGTTCTTGATTTCAGACACAAGTTGGATTCTGCTTTCTTCCACGAGTGTCCGAGAGGAGTTCGCACGGCCTGTGTAAGCAGCATCTCTCGTGCTGTCATCCGCATGGCAATGCATGTTGCGGATTAGTTGCAATGTGCAGTTATGAGGAAACATAATACTTAAAATCGTCCTTAGCGCACAGTTGTCTAAGAAACTTTTGTATGTAATGTACCTAAGTATAAGGCTTAAGATTAAGTAAGGTAGGGGTAAAAATAAAATACTGTTAACACTTTTCTCCTTTATTTAGAATGAAATAGTAGGTATGTATCACATCTGTAAGAATTTGTCAATAAGCACGCCAAGCATTCTCTTCATTTGAAACAATGTTACAAATACAACTGGTTACAAGTCGAGATAAAGCGGTGTCCAGATAACAGTGCTCTACAATATACAGTGACAATAACATCCATTAGGCTTTTAAGTGGTAGTTGAATTGGTTATACTTTGTAAATTTAATAAAAAAGCGAGCATGAGAGGCAAGGAAGCACTCGTACGATTAACAATAAAACAAGGTTTGCGACGTGTGGATAAGGGTTGCACTCCATTAAACCGCACTAAATTACATTAAATCGGACGAAAGCAGTCATAATCGTTAGTTTTGTACGTATTTGTTTCGCGTTCTGCATGACACTGAGCTCATCCTGGCGTACTGTATAGACTGTCCTTGGTGCGATCCCCGGTCAGGAAGCCAGTGTTTTTGCAATTGACTTTATTTTTCTGGCATACAGATAATGTATGTACTAAACGTACTCACATAATACATAAACTACAGATAAAAGTACCCAACGTAAGTCGCATTTGGTTTGTGCAAATCGTACAAAATTAGGCGATGGCATTTAATTACTAACTAAGTGTGTACACCTGATTCTGGGGGCTAAAGTGTGCGGACGACAGTCTGTTTCATCCAATGAGGTGCAACCCTTTTAAATTTAGAATATAAACTGTCGAGTTTAATATTACAAAATAAACAAGGTTCGTGAGGGATGGTAAATAAAGTTACCCTTGCTTTAGTTACATTAAAACAGTCTAGGAATCTTATTAAATTTTAAAGATTTTCGTATTATATAAATACTCGTATGTTTCCTATTTACTCGTGGATATAATCTTGTGACGTTATTGTTAATAAATTTATCTGGACCTGATATTTAATATTAGAATAATTTAAAAGTACTACATTTATTATAAGTTTTGTAACGTTTTCGGATAAAACTTTTATTTGTTATTGTTTCATGCAAAATTTGAAATGGTAATTAGAAATGTATTTTGAGGTACATACATTGAGAGGAACTTGGTGTGCATTTACAAACAACTTAATACATAATCAAGATCGCATAATAGAAAAATACTAGTAAGAAAAAGAAGTTACCCTGCCCTTTAAATGTAGATGTCTATTTCTATTCCTCGATTAAATGTGAAAAGAATAGTCAGTGTATTACAAGTTTAAAGATTTGTCTATATCTACAGGTATTAAAATATCAAACTCGGGACGTGGTAGACAAAATAATACTATCAGTCGCCATTGCGATAGATATAAATATGTTAATGTACATGGTTCAGAAAAAAATATTGTCTTCCACGGCTCGTGTCTGAAACGTTGTATCTGTCGATATAAACGAACCTTAACAAATGATGAAAAGTTAAATATCCAAATTACGTTGTCAAAGTACCAGGAATCTTTTTTTGAAAAATAGTTTATCTGACATAAATTGGACTTACGTCGGTAAAATTGACAGAAAAATACAAGGTACACTAGAAAGGATCAACTTTATATTTTGGCTTATAACAAAATTGATTACCGATATACAAACGACGTAATAACGGTGCAAAAATGGCGCATTCGACTTAGCCGCCTACATTGTTCGAAAAACTATTCTTGTGAGAACCTGGTACCAGAACATTACAAAGTTGAAATACGAGGTGTAATAGTATTTTCAAATTCTGTTTGTTCAAAACATTCGAAATTCATTGACAACGGTTATTTACAATAAAAAAAAACTTGTAAACATTAAAAGTAACACACTAAATTTTTAAAATAAAGAAAAATTATAAAATGGTAACTGAAGTCAACTAACCTAAACACAACGAGGGTAAAAATTGAGCGAAATTAAATCAATAACACGTAAAACTTTAAAAATAAAAAGAAAAATCGATCGATTTACTGAAAAGAGAAAAACATTGTTTCTCAGTATTGTCGCTTGCATTTTCGTTCGTCACTAATGTTGGGGTTAATATCAAATAAATGCGTAATATGAAATGATAACACTGAGTGTTTAAGATGTACAGTATGTACGGCTAGTGGTTGAAGAAATAAATAAATAGATTATCTATTACGTTCTCATATTATCGTATACGACTCCTTGAAGTAATCGCTTTAGCACATGTAAACCATGCACCATGTAAAAAAAGAGGCAAGTGTGAATTACTTAAAAATATACAAATATTTATTTTACCCCCACACAAAAAATACGTCATTGCAAAAAAGGACAAATGAAAAAGAATGAACCAGGAATAAGTTTTAAAAAGGAAGTAAATAAACAATCGAAATGCTAAAACCCTAAAAAATACAGACAGCGTAAAATACACATGACATTCATGTTATTACAATCTATGTCGATCCAATTTAAATTGTCTTTAAAATCATATTGATGGACACTTTAAAACTACAACTATTATATGTATTGACTTGTATCACAATATCTAAGAAAAGTTATTTGGCGGATTGAAAGACTGTTTTTTTTAGGCCGGCTTTCCAAGATCCGTAGTATTACAGATGGAAGCGAAGCAGCATACACCGACACAATGTTGGAAGCAGCTTCGTCTATACACACCCACAGGTTTATAGGGGTGTGTCTAGTTTACCGCTAACTCCCACTTTGCATTGATTATAAAATTATTTCGAATAGTAGGCTCGACTGACCGACACGCGGCTATGGAAAAGCCTGAGTGCGTTCTCTTACTGTCCGTAGTCATCTGACGTCCGTCCATAAATCACAGACCGTGAGAAGCCTTCATAAGAATGTACTTATTAATCTTGTTTTATTTGAAGATCTACGTTCAATTTTATGTTATATCATAACCTCCAAGTTATTTATAGTTTTAAACTTTTATCGGATACTGTGAAACAAGCCACAAGCAATAATCAGTTATCTCAGGGTAATTATTATCGACATCATTTCAAACAGTATCATTGATTGTAAACTTACTATAAATTGGATTGACACAAACTGCACCTTAATTATTCCATAAAACTGCATATTAGAATACTATCAGATAATATTTTAGATTTGAAAACTGTTCCATAGGAGTAATGTGCAAACATTTTAGTACAAAAATATATACAATAAGGCATGTATTGCAAAAGAGATTTGAGGTGCAGTGGAGCAGTGAGAAATATTAATTTATTATTTTTATACCTAAAATGTGTGTTCTATTAATGCAGACGAGTGATTAGACACGCAACAGATACTATTACAATATAGTTTTATTGATATATAAGTGTATTTGAGTTAAGGGACCATGTACACTGGGTATATTTTTAGCGTAGATGACACGCTTTAATCGTCAGTAAACCATTTCGCACGTTTATTAATTCAGTGTAGTTGTAAACGAACGAATGCGCCGGTGTGACGATGCAGACGCGCTGTAGTTCTTCGTATGTTCAACAGAGACTCTTCAACAATACTACAATGGCGTTTAAAAAGAAAAAAATTAAGTGACTTCATTAATTCGATCCATTTCAAAATATCTTTATACTGTAAGATCTGAGATCCAAATCTGTAAATGCGTGTATACGTGGCACACGCCTCATCTGCATCAAAAATATACGCTGTGCGCAAAGTCCCTTAGATTGATTCGTTCAAGACTGTATACGAATACCAATTACACTCGGATATTTATAATGTTTTGTTGCATTATTACACTTTATTACAGAAATAAACGTGCCGTATGCACGTTTTGATGTAAGTGTCATTCGCTGACAATCTGCCACAAAACAATCTCAAACTTTCCATAATATTTTAAGTCTGTGTTAACGCTATTCGATAAGTCAAAATTATACTTCAATTGGTCATTTTCGGAATATTGCTATAGTGTGTTCAAGTCGACGAGATATCATAAAGTCCGGAATATAGATAAATGTAGTAAATTGTTAAAATATGTGATGTAACGTTTATAAAATATCGATCTATATAAGTCATGCCAGTATCTTTATAGCTTTCAATATTTTAAGTATATATTATTTTAATAACAGCTCTAAAACGATTTTCAGATATGATGAGATATAGTTATTGAATATCACTTACTTATAGTGCGCGGATACTAAATGCCAAAATGTGTATATGAGTATAAATTAAATACATGTTTCTACATTTGACAAAGTTTGTTAGCTATGAGCGCATAGCATAAATTGCATATTTTTGCCACAAATGTTCAACACAAACATACAATACAGAAATTGAATCGAAATTTTTAACAATCTGTAACATATCTTGAATGACACTGGAGAATCCAGGAGTGAGCTAGAGTCCCTCCCTAAAATCATTTATTCAAGTTCATCATTTGATAATGCCTGCTTTCAAGTAGATGAAGCCATACCCAAACAAAAATCCTGGATTCGCACTATAGAACGATAAGAGGTTTATAGCTGATGGATAATGCAACTTCTGTTGGCCTTATAAGCTTTTACGCGTTTAATGAGCGATAAAATATTTACCAAAAAAAAACATCAGTTTTTTTTATGTCATATATATACCCTTACTTGTTGCGTAAACTATAAAACGTCTAAACAATTGTGGCAAAAAACTTTAGTGTTCGTTCAAAAGGCGTGAATATCGTGTTTATAATAATGAGCTCTATAATGCAAAAATATTCATCTATTTGCGAATCACAAAATACTCTATATCTAGATGAGCTAATCTATATTAAAGCAGACATGTGAATATACAACAGTAATCGAAGACAGGAAACTGCGACGGAGTCACAATACTAATGACATACAATATATACACATAATATCGAGCCGTCAACGCGTCGCACTTTTACTATTACAATGACCTAAGTTCAAATATAATGCATCCGGGAAAAATGCATTAAATTTAAGCGTGTTCCTTCCAATTCTACCTCAACACGAAATTGAAAATACTGTCATCTAGCGGAATATACGGTATTTAAGCATCTATAGGCGCACATAAACCTGATTGTTCGCGTGGCGATTCCCACATCATATTTATTTTTGCGCCATCTGTTATACATTTTCGATACTATTAAGTTACGAAAAAAACTAAACGATCTGCGGTGTTAGTTCGATTAGTTCGAATAGCCGTAGATGGCGTTATTTTCATGATGCTATATATTTAGTTCCTGTCGCAATCTTGTCTTTTATGCATATTACATACGAAAACGATGTTTCACATTTGCCAGGCGTCCTGTAACAGCTATTTGTTAGTGTTTTTTTTTGTCATATCATAAGTCAAATTGAAAATATTTTCATTTAAGCCATTGTAATTCTAAAGGTGCCACACGTTAAATAGAACCACATTTACATATAAGTTCAGATTAAACAATATACATAGGGGAGTAACTCTGATACAATTTTAGCTACCTCATCGCTATTCTACACATTAATTTTGCGTAACATAGCCATTTAATAAATAAATCAACGACGAGTATAAGTTTTTAAATGGACAGTTATAAATAGTGGAATATATTTCAACATTTATTGAGTAATAAGATTATTATTATAACTGATTATAGTTTATAATTATTATCCTACGATGTATATTTAACATTGTACTACACGTGATAATTGCAACCTATATCTCACAACAATATTCATTTGTAAGTCAACATTAAATATGTTGTAACGTTCTAGATTACGCATACATAAAGATCAATATGAACAAGTCCTTGGTGTCATTAGTCACGGTAATCCGTATTATTAATATTGGGTTAAAAACTTTCAAACCAATCCCTGCTAAGTTTTCAGTTAATTAATAATTATTTTTCGTCCAATATACGATTGTTTTTGTCCTTGATGTAAAAAAAGGGTTAAGACAACATGGGCGTACGGAAGGGTGTAAAAAGAGAAAAAATCATAAAAAAAAACAGAAGGACTTTTTATTTTTTTATCGACAAATTTAATCTTACCCTCCTATTACAAAATGAAAAAAAAAATCAGAGATTAAACAAAACTTTAGTTACAAATAAATCTACGCCCATGTTAAACAATCGGTTTGTAAGATCGAATTTCAAAAATGGAGGGATCGGTCTTGTACAATGTTTTCTTTAAATTTAAAGTCATAGCCGATTTATTCGCGATGATTTCCGCTGTTACGTGATAATTTGCATCGAGACATTTAATTGTTTACTTATTTACTTATGATAACAATTATTATTTATTTCACTTCATCCGGATAAAACCACGGTAGTAGCCATCAATAACCTATTTACTAATAAACACAAGTTCACTTTCCCTGCATCGAGTGACGACTTATATAAGAATGAATAATATCGCCGTAGGATTGTTACAATAATACCAACAATAATATCCCGAACAGGAATTAAAAACGTATATAAGTAATAATAAAAGCTAACATTTAATTAGATTACTTGTGCACGAGTGACGTGAGCCTCCTTACACCAGACTTTGTGGTAGTGCCTTTGGTTTTCTTGGTCTGCTCCTTAACACCTCTGAAAAGTATAAAATATCAAACTCAATACAAAAAATACTAAAATAATCATTATCGTGGTAAATTACGTTTATTACTGTAATTATCGGCAGCGATAGATGTCATACATCGAACTCAACATTGCTAAAATAATTATAAACGTGTTAAGTTAGGTTTGATACTGTAATTATCGTCAGCGATAGATGTCAGTCATAAAACTGGTTTAACAACTAGTTATGAAATTGAAAAGTGTTAGTTGGTTACGAAATGTTTGATACGAATGTGGTTGAATTAAAAAAATACTTTAAACCAATGAAAATATATGTTTTGACGATAAATTATTATGATGTCAATACGCAGTAAAACCCTAAAATGCGTGTAGATACTTTCCTATTATGTTTTCTATTTTAAATTACGTACTGCCACATAAGTAATATAATGATTTAACATGCCGTAAAATGAATAACGACATCAAAAGTAGCTTATAAGTTGACCAGGTATATAATCTACGTCCATGCAAAATGTCATGTAAACGGGACCAGTGGCTCTTGCGTGATTTAGTAACAAACACATACACAGACACACGCCATATATTTTGTATATTATTATTATAGATATAGATTCAACGACTAACAAATATCTAGTGAGATCCTCGATGTCGACGAGCATGGAGTCTTGCCCCATGTGCAGCTCGTCGCGCGCCATCAGCAGCTTCACCAGCGAGTCGTTCAGCCACTCGATTTGCGAGTGCAGCTCATTCACTATCACCTGTACACAGATATCAACGTTGTTAGAAAAGTAGACTAAGAGAAAACAATTAAAAAACATTGCAAATAAAAAACAATTGAAAACATTTTTTTCTGTTTTCATCATCATTAGATAAATGGGTTAAAAGAAAACGATTTCCTCTTTTTATTATTTTGTTTGCTAGGTTTTGACGATATTTAGTGTAAAAATCTTTAAGTTTTCCAGAACTAACTGACTCGCGTGAATTTACGCTGTAAGCTTATTCGAATAGAAAAAGCGTAATACTAGGTTAGAGAGTTCTTAGAAGAAGGTGTGCATAAATAAAATGATAATAACTGTAAATTAAAGTTGTATTATCGAATGGAGTAATAATTGTAATTCTTATAAATCATTTAAACCTACTTCTATATTATAATTTAAAAAATGAACATTGACTACTTGATAATAACTTTATTTGAATTATATTTATGTAAATTGTATATGGTGTCTAAGCTTAATATCAATTATGTGTATTTTATGTAATGTTGTGTTTTGCATGTAGAATATAGCGAGACCACATTCTGTTATATTATACACCTAAGATCTTTGTACCTTTATTCATGTAAATAAATAATTGATTGATTGATTCCACAATAAATTTTACAAATAACATGTTAGTTAGAAGACTTATCAAGTGCATTACTGTATTATTTGAGAAAAAATAAATTTTGGTAACTAATATATTATCTTTACTATGATTGTTTTTCTCCACTAAAGGTATAAAATATAAGGTTCCAAAATCCATGAACATTTAACACATCCACAAAAATCTTTTAGTAATATAATAATAAATATGGTGTCTTTGGTGGAATTTCGATCGCTAGACGAAAAATTGTACACATTAATCGTAAAAATCGAAATTATTATCCCTTTTTTAAATTTAATACACTAGTAAATCATAACGCGTCAGTCTTCGTAAATGCTAATCTCTGTAACCGCTCAAAATACGTCAATGACATTTTGTGGGTTTGTATGGTTTGTTACAGCTGAAACATTAAATACTTTCAGATTCCACAGCTACGGCTATTTTGTAGGTCTGTCTTTTTTTGGAAGTCAATGTCTGCTAAGGCTCTCTTATAATTCCTATAAAACAGAGGACAATTACTCTTACATTAAAATATCCGTCTCTGGAAGGTGCTATTGATGTGTGACCTAGATTAAAAAATATATCTATATGGTGCTTTTAGGACAAGTAAACATACATAGGACAGGTATACAAGATTACTCCATACCACAACGCTATAAAGAATAAAAACGAAAAAATAAAAGAATTTTAATCACATTCATGGCAGCACGAACTAAGATACGTATGTCTTATATGCGCTGTGTCTATTATTCTTCATATTACGAAAAATGGTTTTATGCAAATCTCCTCATAATTATGCATGTGCTGTATGTTACAAAGTTACTTTCCCCGTTTCTTTTCCATTGCAAAAACACCTTGTGAAATAGTCGTACAAAGTTATAAGTAGCTACTTTTTAAATCGCTGTCATGAATAATCGCTTAGCACACCGAAAGATATGTACTATTTCGTAATAAATACAGCGACAAGGCCTTACATTATGTTGAAATTGCAATTATCATAACTTTGGCAATAAATCGTTCATTTCGTTTACTCTCTAAGTATTGACAATATCAAATTACTTTCTAGCCACGATTTTAAAAATATATGCCTAATTTGCTAGCGACGTAGTCACGTTATATATATTTTAAGACGAAAGTTAAGTTAAATCTTATATAAAATTATACACAAATATGAAATATTGCTTTTCTCTTGTAGTAATTTTAATAAAATTAAAATGTAGTATGCAGTAAATTAAAATACTTACGTTATGGTAATGTTTGCAAACAATACAAAACAACAATGGCCATTGTTGATGAGAATTAAACGCTTGACTTGCGATTACCAACGTCAAGATCATCTACAAGGTTGCGCAATGCGGTAAGAAATAAAGGAAAGCCGGTACCAGTTAGCTACGGTCATTGAGGAAATTAAGAAAAAAATGTTTTAAGTATTTTAATTTGTATTATAGATAAAATTTGCAGCCATTTTATTCACTTTTGTGTGCTCAATGGTCTTCTGCTTTGTACCAACAACTGTATTTTATATGTAATATGCGAGAGAAACAATCTTTTTTATGTCCATACATTTACTGCTGGGAGTTGATTTATCCCAACAACAAAGAGACATAGCAAATATTCTGTTATGATGTTTTTATGCGTTTCGCGGAGGAAGGTAGGTAAAACTAGTTGTTAACTGGGGTATTTTAATATCACAGACCATAACCGACAAATTGCACAAAAATTTCTACGAGGGCCACTTCACTTTCGATATTACTAATGAAAGAGAATATTGAGTAGTGAGAAATATCTATACTTATAAATTAAGTAACGTAAAAAATCATTGTGACGCTGGTATTGAAGGCCAAGTGCTCGACTTTCAATATGATTCCATTCTTCCGAGAGCGAAGTATGCCACCGAAATATTCGGTTAACAAAGTATTCCTTTATTCATATTTCGGTTAGATTGGCATCTTTTTAATTACAGATCTAATCAAAAGCCAATTACGGTAGTAAAGTGTTAGCACTAGACGTACTCTTTCTGATATTATATCAGAAAACGATCAGATGTTATTATAGTAAAGATTGCTATGTCCATGTATGAAATGAAAATATCATATAAGTTCATTATATTCATAAAAATCTGCTTTTTCTTTATGTCTTGTACTTCCCGAATCAACAGTTGATTCTTATAAGTGATTAATACAAAGTGTATTTTTCAACATAGACTTACATAAATTTTAGCGAAAAAATAAATTAATCTTATTAAACTGGTTAAAAAAAAACGGCCTTATAACTTCTTTTAGCATTTTTTACTATACGTTATAGTTTCGGATTTTACCATCCGAAACTATAAAGTACACTTCAATAATATAATTATAATTTTTTCTATTATATTCTAGTGCGGGTACTTCATGTGGGTAGCGGACTGATGTGACCTAGTAACATCTATCAAATCCTTAATTAGAAATTGTACATCGGTTAAATCCTTAATTGGAAATTGTACTCGCAATAAAATACACGTTATCAAAATCAATAAATCCTTTTAACTCCTACCCCGTCCATAGCTTTCTGTACTAAACAAAACATTTCCATAACTCCATCTATCAACCTTTTAAACGCAAGGGGTTTGAAAGGTGGTGGTAGGTTATCAACGTAGATGACGGTAGCGTAGGGCAGGGTACCGACCTGCAGCTGCGCGATGTTCATGTCGGTGAAAAGCTGACTGATGTTAATTTTGATTTAAGACAGGGTATGGACTTGCATCTGCCCAATGTTCATGTAGGTGAAAAGCTAGCTGACGTTCACTATGTTCATGGACAGGGTACAGACCTGCAGCTGCGCAATGTTCATGTCGGTGAAAAGCTGGCTAAGTTTATTTAATGACGGTACGGACCTACAGCTGCGCAATGTTCACATAGGTGAGAACCTGGCTGACGTTCATTATGGTCAAGGACAGGGTACAGGCCTGCAGCTGCGCGATGTTCATGGCGGTGAGAAGCTGGCTGAAGTTCATTTTGATTCAAGACAGGGTACAGACCTGCAGCTGCGGAATCTTCACGTAGGTGAGAAGCTGGCTAACGTTCATTATGGTCAAGGACAGGGTACGGACCTGTAGCTGGGCGATGTTCATGTCGGTGAGCAGCTGACGCGACACGCGGCGGCGGTCGGCGGCGAGCGGCGCGCGAGCCTTGTCCAGGCTGCGCCGCAGCATCTCCGTCACCGGCGATACCGCGCGGCTGCGGCGCTCGCGCTGCAACGTGCAAGTTATAAAGTATTTCGCATTTTGAAAAGCTACACTGCTTCCTTTTAAAAAAAAACCGTCAAAAAGTAAGTCAATATTATAAATTGAGTATTTTTAGTCTGTTCTTCAAATGTCACTGCAATAGTATGCAAAAGATGTTTGTCTTGCTTTGTTTGTGCGTTAATACGCATTGTGTTGCGTTTACACAATTAGCCAAGCAACAATAAACTTTCAATATATATTTATAACTCGTTTTATAAAATTAAAATTGAAACGTTTCGGTTAAATAAAATTGAAATAATATATTATATAGAATAATAAAAATTAATATAATATGCCTAGTAGGTATTTACCACTCTAATAAAAAAATTAAAAACACTTTTTATAGAATGCCATAATACGCTATTAACATAAAGTCTCATATGCTAGCAAACAATCTGCGCAAAATCTGGCGAATACAGAAACATAGTCTTTGACACCACAACAATGAAGACATACATATTCATATTCTTGCCTAATTGTCTGTTCTTCACATGAATATAATATTGCATTGCTATCTTGATGTTGAGCATGGATTACAGCAAGAAGAGGATTAAGCCATTACACTAATCAAGTATAGGTTTTACAATATTTTATAATGTGAAAGGAGTATTAAATGAGCTTGCAGTTCACCTAATGATAAGTGGCCAGTAACATTCATGGACATTTGTAATCAATTCAGTTAGGATTAGGGCATCCTTGTGGCCAAGCACAAACACTACTTTGAGAAAAAATTTAAAATAGAATGCCTCACAAAAGGGTTTGTTTTACTCGCCACACTTCAACCTCCATGTATTTAACAGGCCTGCATGGCAGAGCGGTCACCATACCGGTCTGACATGCAGTGGGTCCCGGGTTCGATCCCTGGCCAGACAGACTTCTGAATGATGAGTTTAGATTTCTGTTCTGAGTCTGGGTGTTTGTGTGTTCGTCTTTGTATGTCCATGGCACCCACGACAGAGGAGAAAACTCTACTGGGGCTACTAGTGTAGAAAGCATTTATGTTTATGTTAACAATCATAATATAGAAAAACCTAGTAAGGTTCTACAAGACTCTAAATATTATATATTACATACCTCCATTTGTATACGGGCCATTTCTTTTGCCTGTGCCAAGGCAATTCTAGCCTCAGTTTGAAGAGTTGCTTGTAGAGCATAAAAATCTGACTCTTTTAGCTCAATGTGACTCAAGGACTGAGTGGACCTAGATTTTGACGATTGCTTGAGTGAAAGAGATGATGGACGTAATTTTGCACCTGTAAAATTAAAGACAAAAGGTAATTTAATTGCAATAAAAATCTGTTATATACTAACAAGTCAAACAAATTAAAATACTCAATCATAGGCATCTAAATAAAAATCACAGGCATGAAATTTCTATAGTAATAATAAACATTTAACAATGCATTTATTTGTAAACTAAGTAAGAAATTATAAGTGTAACTATTGACCTTTACATATATATAAATGACATTTTACAAATTATATTTTAGCATAAGGTGAGTTAATAATATAAATAAGAAAATAAAATAAAACTGTAGATACCATGCTGTCTTACATTAAGCTTGTAAAGCTTAATGTAGGAGACGTAAGCTTGTAAAGCTTAATGTAAGAGACGAGAGAGACAGTACGTGAAAATGCAGCAAACTTCTAAAAATACACACAATCTATTTAATCACTCATGCATCATTTGCACTTACCACTTTGAACAGTGTTCATTTTTTCTAACTTTGTAATATTGACCGACAGAGGTCTGGTCTGGTATGGGTGGTTATAGCTAGATTTGCTGTAAATACTGGAGCGAGACAAACTTTTGCTACTACCAGTGAGACTTCTCTCTACATCAGACGCCTGTGATTCATTATCAGATGCCGTTTCATTCATGAAACAAATTTGTAGATTCTTTCCTGCATACACCACAACACAATAGCATGATTAACCACAATGTTTATGAAATAGCACAAATAACCTCAGAGTTTACAAAATGGAAGGAAATGAAATAGCACAAATAACCACAAAGTTGATATGAAAGGAAAACAATTGTTAAATATATTACCAAATGAACCTCAGAACCATCACCAATTAATTAAAGAGATAATTTAAGCAAAGCCCACAACAAATTTAAATTAAATAAATACTGGACTGTTATACTTGTTCAAACAATATTAAAATGGACAGAAGAACGGATGTTTAACAGATAAATAAACAGAGTTCAGAAGAAACTCGTGATTGAAGTTTTTATAAAAACAGCAAACAGTTCTATCTTATTATTTTTCCTCGTTTCATCTGAATCTTATACAAAAACATCTATATAAACTTATGAATATAATTATTGTTTTTTCGAGGTAAGATATTCATGTTTTTATTCATAACTCAATGCTAACCTTAATTATATGAGACACAATACTATAGTTTAAATAAATACCATTTTGTAGCCTGGAGTGAAGACTTGGTTTCTTCCCAGGGCGATCTGTGTGACCCAGGCTGTAGTATTCTTCACTCTCTGCTCCCATTGCCAATCTTTTTCTGATCTCTTCTCTGTCATTTCGTTTCTGTAAATATCAAATACAATTTTATAATAACACAATGAAAAATATATGCCATATCATAGAAACAGTATTATTAAACATTAAACCTACTTTTCTGTCGTAAGGTTCAGCATGTGTAATAGTTATAATTCTAGTAAATCTGTCTAAAATGTTAGGGTTATTGTCTGTGAGGTTTGGCCACTCAATCTCGGTTAAAGCATACTCGTTGCTCACAGCCCTAGGACTTAAGGCTAAATTATCACTATAATTAATCACTGGAATAGGTGGAGGATCGGTTTTCAACAGTTTTGATTTGAAAAAATTAAAGCTTCGTTTGAACCCAGATTTTTTTTCCACACCAGAAATAGTAGGTATTTCTTCTGTTGTTTTACTTAATTTTCTCTTAATATTCGTTATTAAACTCTCAAACATCTTAAAATTAATCAGTCTTATTTATTTGGCAAGAAATATGGCACGCAATCTTGTTATTAAAATTTCTTAAACGTGGTAAACAATTTATTGTACTATTATCGTGCGTGTCCTGTCAATCCATCCTGTCATAATTTGACATTTAGGACAAGGACAAACCTTTTTATTATGTCTTGTTTTTAAATTCCGACATTGTAGTCTAAAACTTATAACATTATGTCCTTTTAAGTTAAAACATTTACAATTACATAAATTTTATTAGTACGTAAAATTAAAATTATTGTAAAAACTTACAAGACAACAAATATTGTCCACTGATTCATGGTTATCATAAGTTATTGTGTACAAGTCCAACAAAAACCTTGTATCCTTTTTGTAGTGCCTTTGTTCGGAGTTAAAATAAGGCATCGACGCCATCACTAAAGTTGAATGTCACTGGTTTGGTTAAAGTTTGGCCTCCAACTAAATTACTTATAGCAATGGGTTACACTTAACACTGCACGTTACAAAGTAAGCTGCTACACTAACAGAACGGCATGCTTGCACCGCTGAATCACCTTAGAAAGCTAGACCCACTAGTAATCACGACCGATTGTTAATTAACTGTATATGTACTGTATACAATAGGTGAATGCAGCAGACGTGGATCGAAGTTACAGAACTAATATATGCGGTTACCGTTACGTGGTTTAGCGCCAGATTTAAAGAATGCACCAACGTAATTTATTACATTGCGTTAACACTGAAAGTTCAGTTGTTATACTTCAATAGACAAACATGAAAACATTGGGCAGTTTGCATAAATGAGTTACTTATTATAAATGGCTGTTACTTATTTGTAAACAAGTATATAAATTATAGCTTCATACAACAGTTTAGGGATTTTTTTTTGCTTGTCAAGAGATCTTATTTTAATTAAGTTAAGTTACGCATGAACTTTGTTGCTCTATCAACATACAAATTGGAAAATATATGATTTTGGTCGAATTTAGACTTTGGCGCATTAATTGAAGGATAGTTTTTACGTTGTTTTATGGCTATATCGCAGCAAGAAATAGGCTTAGGTAGCTCTGTGTAACTTCTACTTTCAAGATTTACAAATAACCGTGGAATCCTCACTGAATCATAAGGAAATATTGAAAAATTTTAAATGTACCTATGTTTTACTTTAATGGAGTAAACAAATTTTGTAGCACTTTTTTTTTAAATTCTTTTTAAAGCAGTAGTGCAGTAGTGAAAATGCATGATGATTATTTTGCATTGTCGGCGACTAAGCCCAAAATAGCATTTTACTAAAATAGTTTTTTAATTTTGGATATGTTACGATAAAAAATATAATTTAGTCTACTCACTCGTCTCTCGGCTTCCTTTGCCGCTTTTAAATGATTTTCAATAGCATCCAAGTCCAATTTTGGCAAAGCTGTCTCTATATTATACACATCGAAGCTATCTGAAAATTATTTACAAATTGGTGTGATTAATTATATAGGTAGTTTATATTGTCAAGAAAATAATGTTTTTACAAAAACATTATTTGGACATAAATGTCAAATTTTAAGGATATATTTATAGAACTAAATGGAGCGGGACCATCGCCATACAAATTTGTACCCTAAAAAGCATCTGTATAGCAATATGGTGTTGGTTAAGGGGTGTTAAGTTGTAAAATGGATACGTTTGCAACGCCTCGTTGTTGTGCCTAAGAACGAGGCGTTGTAAACGTATCCATCGGATTTTATCGCCATTTTTAATGTGGGTTCCTGTTCGACTATACACGACAGGCATTTATGAGCTGCGGTTGCCACTTAACATCTGGTTAACTGCATGTCCATTAGCTAGTTTCTTATATTAAATAGAAACTTACCAAATTCATACTCCTTTAAGTTATCATACTTTCGGACGGATGGATTGCTTTGAGAGCTATGCGGAATATTTGTTTGACGGTCCTTCGGCTCGCTAAAATTATGCAATAATTCAGAAATATCCAAAAAAGTATGTATAAATACGATATTTATGTATAGAGAATGATAATTTTAAACCACACCTCATTTGAACAAGCGACTTTACGCTATCAACGGAAGATTAGTGGTTCTCGACTAAAATATAATCCAACAAAATTCAGTTAAACGTTAAGGCGTGGTTAAACTTGTGTCTGCTATGCTATTTAATTTGTTGGAACTATCTGTTCTGCGTCAAAGTCTATTATAAACTTTGTGTGCTCATAGCGCAGAGAAAGAGTAAATAATAGTATTAGTCTTTGGAGATTACATTGGTTCTGCTAATCTTTGCACAATCTCGAAATGGGATGATAAAATATACACTACGCTATATTATTTTATTCGTATTTTCTTAAAATTAACATGATTACGTTAACTTTATACAAGTCACGAATTAAAAATAGATTCACGATCATTCGTTTAATACTGATGACTTAGTATTGAATTTCTGAACTTTCTATATAAAACCATATGTACATACTTACACTTGAGTTAGTTTTTTATTGAAAATGGCATTAATTCCGCTTTTGCTTTGTCTCCCACTTGCAGATTGGTTCTCTATAGTTGCAGTAGTTACAAGACTGCAACAACTAGTAGTAGGGCTGGTTGATATTCTATTAGAATTACTGTCGGTAACGTTTGGTTTTTTATTTTCCGTCCATAGTTTGTCTCTTTCACGCATTTCATTTAGTTTGGGAATAATTTTTCGTAATTCAGTGCTCAATTGCTTTATCGTGTTTTCAACATTATGACTCAGTGCTTCCGTATCATAATCATTTTCGTAAATATTAATTTCATCCTTTCCATCTGACAAAATAGCGTCTGTAATCTTATTGTTGACATTATTTTCTATTAATAAAAACGTAGGCCTGCTTAGATTCATTTCTTTTCTAGAATTTGTTTCATTCTCCGCATTCATGTCGACGTTTTCTTTTACATCTTCGTGAATATTATTATTTTCTGGTTTTTCGTTGATTTGATCACAAACTTCACTTTGTGTCTCTACTAATTTCTTTATGACATGGTTTACAACGTCGCTTATGTTATTAATTGTACTTTCGATGGGTTGTGTAAATGTGTCTTTAATGTCTTTTCGTAATTCCTCTAAATCGTCTTGTATATTTATATTATAATTTAATAGTTGTTTTATTTCATCCTCAATTTCTTTATTAAAGTCACCTATTATATCCTTTGTATGAAAATTATTTTCAATATCTGTTTGTGAGCAACAGTCATATGTACTTGATTCGATATTGTTATTATTGTTGGAAATAGTTTTTAAAAGATCTGGAATTTCATTTTGTGTGCGACTTTCTAGAGAACTGTTTAAGCAACAGATTTCTTTAGTTGATTTTTTCGATTGTATTCCTTTACTAGAATTTATACTATTGTTATTGTTATTTTCTTTAACCTCAATTGGGCTTTCGTTTCGATTTGGTTCTATATCGATGATTTCCGTATCCAGATCGTCATCTGTCATGTCATTTTCTGAATGGTAAAAATTTTCTATATTCGAAGAATAGTCCTGTTTAAATGGTAGTTAAAATAAATTATTTTCAGTAAATAACAAACGAGTGCGAATGAGAATTTTTGTAATATTTGAACAATATATTTATACATAAGCTTATAATACTCATATTGTTGTTTTATGTTTAAATAAAAAGGAAGTACTCCACGGTTTCCTTTTTATTTAAACATACAGCCCGATTGTTTCTTATTACAATCTAATAACGACGTTATTGTTTTTAAACATTTGAATGAAATTAAAGCATAAAAATATCGTCACCTACTTATGGCAATGTACTGGGGCTTCTGTTATGGCTCGATTAAAAGTTACCACTTCACGGGTTTCCCGCCCTAAGTGAAATTTTACCTGTAAAGTATGCGCTAAGTGTTGGAAGCCTGGATAATTTGGATTCACAATTCCCCTCGGTACGGGCTTAGTGCCGTTTTCAGACATTTCATCTGTATCTGATTGTTCCAATATTTTTTCCTCATCAAATTGTATTGAGGAATCAGCATCTAGTATGAAAAAAGATTTATATTAATAGAAAGAAATATGCTCTTGAACGAAAATGAGAAGCGCGGAGTGTGGTAGTACTGTAGAAATACCTACGCCATTATTTAAATAACGTCAACAGATCGATAAACTTATATTTGCCTATTCCATTAAATAAAGTGATAATTCATTAATTTCTAATAATGTGGAAATATACACACATAACACATTATGGAAAAATGTAAAATCGGTGATTGCGTAATGGTTGAAATTCAACCTCTCAATCGTGGGCCTGAGGTTTAAATCGTAAGGACGCATCTTTATTTTGCTTAAAGTTATGTGCAAGTTTGTAAATATTACTACTATAAATTATGATATTTATGGCTCAAATAATTAGTCACCACCGTAGCAATGTCTAATTTCTGGTTCATAGCAGAGGTGTGATGCTGCTTTAATACCAAAGCTTTTTGTAAGACACAGGACTGAGGATTAGGCGTAGCAACTGGGTCCTTAGTCCACATTCGAGATCAACTTAACTAGCGCTTCTATTTTATTTATAAATATATTTAATGCTGGTCAATAATTACATATAAAGCTCTCCCGATCCTTTGGTATGTCTCCCTCCAGTTTATTCGTCGGCTTAATAGTGTTTATATTGTGACTTTGAATATTAATTCGGTACTGCCTGTTGCAAACCGTTTCTTCCACATTATTTTCAGGCGAACGCTGTGTAAATGCCGGTTTTATGTTTCTGTTATCAATACTCTCTATATTTTCCGTTAATTCGTAGTTACTGTTATAATTTGGGTGAAAACGTGTGTTATCGTTATCGATGGTTGATTGTGATTCGTTTACATCACTCAACACCAGCCAGCTTTGATTGCCATCAGCGCTGTTTCGGTGCAAAACTTCATTACATTTTTTTGCGGCAACATTGCCGTTGTCAACATTTTGGTTGATCCTCATGGTTTCCTGTAAAAAAGGAGACGTAATTAAGTAAATAAAATGTAGAGACTCATTTACCTACTGGGATCCTAAAAGGTTAGGGAAACTTTAAGAGAAGTAACTTTTAACTGCTTTTAACCTAATATTTATAATAACTAAACAAAACATCTTAATTATAGTAAGTGTGCGTTTGGAGATGGTCGAACCCTTTGTGGTTCAACTCCGGAAGCACCATCGCCACGCCATTTCTACCTAAGAGAGACACATATCCAACTCGTTCCAACTTAGTCCTCAGGAGGAATAACACATCTGTGGCCAACCTCAGGTACCTAAGACTGATCTTATCTGGGATTGATAACAAATGTTTATGGGCGGCAGGGCCACTTACCATCAGTTGAACAGCATACTCGTTTGTTACTACAATATTATGAAAAAACTTTATTTACTACATTTGTAAACTAACATGAAAAATATGAGGACATCGTACATATGATTAGGAACAATGACATTATTTTATAAAAATTAAACTAGTATATATAGGTACCAATGATTATTACATTTTATGGTAACAATTAAATATATTTGACTAGGTACAAAGCATGAATATCCGTTTTTAAAAGCCAATATTTTACGTGGCTTGTTTGGGTATTCTACCAAATTAAAGCGGGGCACAAAAGAAAGAAACAATAGAGACCTCGAAAATGAAAAATGGAGTTCATTATTAATTAAGGCTGCCAAGTTGAAAAACACTAATACGATACGTGGCTGTTTCGCACTAAGTGCGCTCATGGTTATTTCATAGAATTTCTGACTAATGGTCTTTCTTTAAAATAGAACTGCAGGAACCACTGATACTTTTTTGTTAGAAAGAAGTTACAAAGGAACATGCAACCCATTGGTACAGTTACCGTTGTAACTGTCGTTAATGCACATATGTAATATATAGAACCAAGATTCTACCTAAAGACGGTCATAGATGCGTTGCCACTTCTGAGGGCTAAGTTGATCGCCTCCTATTATATCAGGAAGCCGGCATCCACACCATTCCATCAAACCTAAGCAAAAACTACTCCACGTCAGAAATATGTGCGCTGCTTAATACTGTAGTAAGTATAATTGATTATTTCTATATAATGTTTGTACAAAAGAATTAGGAACAATTGTATTTCGAACGGCACTACATAATCAACTTATTGATTATTACTGTAGGTAATAAATATTTGACCCTGATGTCGACAAAGAAATACCTACGATCACTTTTACCTTCGCCGAGCGTTTACTATACACTACTCAAATAATCGTATATAAGTAAATAAATCACGACAATTATAAAGTTACGTAATGATAACATTCAGACGCCGCGGCTCCTCGTCGCCTCTATTAATTGCAACATCTTACGAAAGGAGGTCAGCAAAAAGCAGTTAGCAAAATTTTAACTACGTTGCATGTCACGTAGCTCATTTGCCGTCATCAACACTTCAGCTTTGCATAAAAATATGCACGGTCGCCACTAACACCTCAACCGTTAAGTCGTAAAGCTAGGATTTGCTTCAAAAATCCTCATTTTATCTCCCGTAAACTCGTTTTTTCGCCTTTTTCAACATGTTACCTACACGTTACGTCCATTTAATTTTTTTCCTAAAACAGAAATGTGCATAAACGTAACGTACCAATGTATCTACGCCGCAAATAAAAATAGTTAGTAGCAATAGATATTACTGATGCATATTTATTTACCAAATATGCATCCTGCATATTTGGTAAAAATGCGTTCAAAAACCTATAAGACCATCATAATGAGATAATGTATATTTTTAAAGTAATGCTTATACTTAATATACTTAATGTCTGTTATTTGACTTGATATGCTTATAAGCACTTCGCATTTTGGCGATTGCAATAATGACGTATCACATTTTGACGACCTTATAGTTCGTTCAATTGCTGCAACTAGCATAAATCTAGAGTTCATAAGTAGCTGCGACCGGCGTTCAAACGTGTACGAGGTGTAACCTTTGTTCGTTACGTTTCCGTAAAGCAGCTAAATTGTGTTTTCTACGATGCAAAAAATAGTGTGTTAGCTGAAGTCCTATATTAAAACATAAAAAACAGTATTTAATTTTCGTTTTCCAAATACTATTCGTTATATTGAAGCCGTACTGAGTAATGTGATCATAATGTTTGAGTGTCAATTAAAGACTACAGTTAACTAGCAGACTCGTGTCCACTTCGTTGGGCATTAAAAAATGTTTGTGTGTTTCTTAGTACTAAATGTTAGGGTTTATTACCCAACTGCCAAAAGGAGGGTTATGTTTTTATCGCG